>CAUYPK010056134.1:0-22053 GCA_963574355.1 Loris lydekkerianus | reverse complement strand
GCCCAAGTGCCCATCGACCCACGAATGGACTAGCAAATTGTGGTACATGTATACCATGGAATACTATGCAGCCTTAAAGAAAGATGGAGACTTTACCTCTTTCATGTTTACATGGATGGAGCTGGAACATATTCTCCTTATCAAAGTATCTCAGGAATGGAAGAAAAAGTATCCAATGTACTCAGCCCTACTATGAATCTAATGTATAGCTTTCACACGAAGGCCCAACTATAGCACAAGACTGTGAGGAAAGGGCCAAGGAAGGGCAAGAGAGGGGGGAGGTTTTGGTGGAGGGAGGAGGATGCGTGGGGCCACACCTAAGGTGCATCTTAGAATTAGTGCAGGTGAAACTTACTAAAGGCAGAATAAAAATGTCTACATACAATAACTAAGAAAATGCCATGAAGGCTACGTTGAACAGTTCGTTGAGAGTATTTCAGAGTGTATATGAAACCAGCACATTGTACCCCTTGATTGCACTAATGTATACAGCTATGATTTAACAATAAAAAAGAAAAAAAACCAACCCAAAATTCCTTGGATCGGTGCTGTATTTTATTGAATTACCAGTGGTCATTTTCTTGAGCCCCCTGTGGTTTTCACATTTGCTACTCTAACTCACACTCAACATTGGGAACTAACCTGAGGGCACAAAGTAAGGCTTTTATACCCCCTTCTCTAAGTAAAGCAATACATATTCATTGCAGAAAATTTTTTAACTACAAGACGTGTCCAAACTTTTGGCTTCTCTGTGCCATATTAAAAGAAGAGTTATACTGGGCCTCACATTAAATACACAAACAATAAGGAAAGCTGATGAAGCAAAAAGAAATCTGGGCAGAATTTTGTGATGTTCACCACTGCAGATAAGCAAAAAAGTCCTCACATAATCCACATGTGGCTGGGTTGGACAGCACTGACACTATACTCCTCAAAAAATTAAAAACAGAATTAGCTTTTAACCCATTAATTCCACTTCTAGTACATACCTCTGAAGAAGTGAAACCAGAGACTTGAACTGATATTTGTACACTCATGCCCATAGCATCATAATTTGATAACTAAAATGTGGAAGCAACCAGTGTCCAGTGACAGATTAAGAAAATGTGGTATATACATACAATTGAATACTACTCAGCCTTAACAAGGGAAGAAATCCTGATGCACGCTCAACACAAACTTTGAATATACTCAGCTAAATGACATCAGTCACAAATGAAAACTACTGTATGATTCTTTTATGTGGTTTATAGAATATCTAGATAAAAAGAGATGGAAAGTAGAAAGGTGGTTTTCAGGGCCTGTGCAAAGGGAGAAATGAGGGAGTTTCAGTTTTATAAGATGAAAAGAGTTCTAAAGATGGCTGCTGCTGGTGGTTGCACAACAATGTGAATGTACTTAATGCCACCAAACCATACACTTATAGTTAATTTAAGATGGTAAAATTTATGTGCATCTTCCAACTTTTTAAAACAATATAAAGAAACAAGGAGAAAACTGCCCATGAAGTCTTAGGGCAACTCAATTGATATAGTCACACAGTGTTTTCAGTTTTCTTGGCTTTTTATTTTTTTTCTTTTTGAGACAGAGTCTTGCTATGTCACCCTGGTAGAGTGGCATGGTGTCACAGCTCACAGCAACCTCAAATTCTTGGGCTTAAGCGATTCTCTTGCCTCAGCTTCCCAAGTAGCTGGGACCACAGGTGCCTGCCACAATACCCAGCTAATTTTTGGTTGTAGTTGTCATTGTTGTTTTGCAGGCCCAGGCTGGATTCGAACCCACCAGCTCCAGTGTATATGACTGGCACCCTAGCCGCTGAGCTACAGGTGCCGAGTCATTTTATCTTTTCATGGTCTCTCATCATCAGAGAATTTCTTTAGCTTTTTGACAGCTTCCCTTTTTCTATTTCAGGAACATGTTTTTGCAGTTTGGGGGCCCAATGGGGCCATTTTAAGGTCCCCATCAAATGTGGAAGTCTGATGTGTAAGTATATTATTATTCAACATATGGCCTAGTAGACAAGAGACTCTCAGGAAAGATGAAAGTCCCAGAACACATTTATGGGGCTCTGGACTAATGGCGACCTTTACAGTCTCCAGACTCTATCTCCTACTGATGAAGGATTACTTATTCATAAGATGTTAACAGGCTTCTGTTTAAACCCCTTCACAATGAGCACATCACTTCTAGGGGCAGCTCATTCCAGTTGCAGATTCAAACATGTCCAACCCCGTCCCTTCACTGCACAGAGGAAAAAAACCAAAAAACAAAAAAAGGAGAACCATGGATCTCATTCTCAGAAAACTCATGTCTTTTCTAATTAATGATTTTCCTTCCAAATAAAATCTTTCCAAAGGGATGCAAATTGGTAGTCTGTGGTGAAATAAACCTGACCGGCAGATGCATTTTACTTGGCACAGATTTTGAAAATCAAGATATTTCTTGTAAAAACCCAGAACTCCAGCTTCTCCTGAAATGGAAAAATCTTACAACACTGGGCCAGTACTTCTACTTGGCCACAGTCGGTGACTGCTGAGCCCTATACGTGCTCTCGTTTGTCACAGGGCTCTCCTGGTTTGTTTCCTCAAAACAGGATCAGGTCTTTAATTTGGTTGCCCGAATGGCCCTGAAACATTTACGGCTGCAATGCCTGCTTTAGAAAGCTGTTAGGTCAGGCGGAGAAGCTCAGGCCTGCCATCCCAGTGACTCACGAGACTGGCGCAGGAGAATCCCCTGAGCCCAGCAGTTGGAGGCTGCGGTGAGGTAGCACCAGCCACTTCGCTCGGGCCGGAGAGACAGCGCGGGGCCCAGCTTCAAAACCACCACCAAGAAAAACAAATTTAGGTCAGAGGGTTAACTAGGGCTGGGATTCGGATCAGATTCCTTCCATCACTGACTAGACTGAGCCCCAGCTGTCTGTAGAAAACACCGCAGGGTCGGTCGGGTCTGATGCTGGCCTGGGGGTATCTGCAAATGTCCGATGACCTTCCTTCTACCGAGGGCAGAGCAGTGGCCTCGGGATCCGGTCCCACTTTGTCACATATCGCTAGAAACCGCACACAGGCACCTGCACCCTGGGAGCCTCAGTGTCTTCACTGGTACCTGGACAGGGACACCTACCTCGCCGGGCTGGTGAGGACCGAAAAGACTGAGATGGGACGGTGCCCAGCACAGCGCCTGGCACACGGCAGGCGCCCAATCGGGGGGTGGGATCTCGCAGGCCCAGCAGAGAGGCTGCTGAGGCTGCAGGAGCAATGACGACTAGGTGGGCGGCTTCTTCCGGTGCCCCGCCGCCCCGCCGCCCCACCGCCCCGCGCCCCGCGCCCCGCGCCCCGCGCCCCGAACCTCAGCCTGGGGGGTCCGGCCGCACCGCTCACAGCTGGGCGCTCGCGCATGCGCACTGTCATTGAAACGACCCGCAACTAAGCCCTACAGATTGAACCACTGTGTGAGGGGAGGAAAAGCTTTAGAAACAGTGAAGCAGAACGAAGGGAGGAAGAAAAGACCAAGATACAACCGTAAGCAGAATATAAATATGTGATACTTTAACTGCGGAATCCAGCAGGGTCACTGAGATTGTCGTCGATTCGGCGCCTAGCTTTTCGTAGTCCCCCTTCCCTTGGCTAGGGTGGGCTGGTCCGGAAGGGCCGGCGGCGGAAATGCGCATGCGCGCCGTGGGCGGCAACATGGCGTCCCGGCACAAGCGGCGGGCCCTGGAGACTGAGGTTCCGCGGCCGCCAGGCGCCCCTGCTCAGGGCAACGACGATGAGGAGCACCATGAAACGTCAGATGAGGACAAAGACGAGGAAGACAGTGGCGAGGAAGAAGAGGAGGACGACGAGATGACTGATGAGGTTAGAAGCGCCTACGGCCCCAGTGTGGTTTATACCCGGGGAAGAAAACTTCCTGGCAACTAAAAGCTGTGTGCACATAGCGTGAGCTCGGTGCGGTGGCGACTTGTCCGCCCCTGCGCGTCTCTGAGTGGAAACTGGAGGTGACAAATTCTTACTCGGGTTCCACTTCGGTCTTTGTACACTGCAGCCACAGTAATCGCTATCTAGAGTACTACCCCGGCCCGGCCATGCTCCCAGAGACCCCTCGACGCAGTTGTGTTCCCCACGGGCTGTCTTTAGTTCTCAGGCTAAAGCCCAAATCCTTAACAGCCAGACAAGGGCCTGCAGAGTTGAGCCTCTCCCCACCCGAGGCCACTCTCCGCCTCACTCACGTTGCATGTTTTATTCACAGTGGCCCTTTCAGCTTCTCGAAAGCTTCCTGCGGCGTTCTGCCCTAGAAGCTTTTCAGATGTACTTCATCCTGCAAAATTTTTCCTTCCTGTTCAGATCTTAGCTAGGCTGTATTTTCTGGCTCCGTGGGTCCTGCTTAGATTTTTTGGCTTTGTGGTTTCATGTCCCTGGGTTCCTTTCCTTATCATAGCTGCTACCATAGTGTCTGGCAGTACAGGTACTTACTATTTGTTTAATGAATGATAAGTATTGAATGGTCCTTAAGACTACTGAATGTCCAGATACAGTAGAACCTCTATGAGTTGACCACCCAAGAGACTGTAAAATAACTGTCATGCCTTTTCCACTTTTGTTCCTCTACAATCTACTCCACTTAAAACTAGAGAGTTCCTGAAGGTCTATTCTCACTCCCCTGCTCAGAGTGCTCCATTCCCTTCCTATTTCATTTGTAAGAAAATCCAGAGTCCTCATGGTTGAGGGACAGACAGAAGGGCAGCCAGGATGGCTGGATCAGAATAAGGAAGAGAGTGTTGTGAAATAAAGTCATAGAGGTAAACACGAGTCAGATTGAGTGTGGATGGTGGGTATCATGTGGCTTCTGGATCCTTGAGTGCAGCCTTTTGACCAAATCCAAACTTTACAGAACAAATTAATAAAGGGCTTTGTTCTGCGAAGTTTGGATTCCATTGAGGGGCTGCACTGAGGATCTGGAGGGTCACATGTGGCTTTGAGGCTGCATGTTCCCTACCCCTGGGTGAGACTGGGGGATGGATATATGACACATCTTCCTTTGCAGATCAGCTCTTTACTTTGGCTTCTTGCCTTCAGTGTCATCTCGCCATTTTCTGCTTAGAAGAACTTTGGTTATTTTGCTAATTTAGGATTATAGAAATCAGAGCTTCTTGCTTTAACATGGAAAATCTATCAGACTGCCAAGGATTAAAAATTTGTGTAATAACCATCCTTGATGATAATATAGGCACTTACGTATACCATGGGTGGGAGTATAAACTGGTATAATCTTCCTTGGAAGGTTAATTTGACAATATCTCTCAAAATTTAGAATGTATACATCCCTAGAATCAGTTATTATAATTGTAAGCATTTATCCTCCAGCAATAACAATAATAATAATAATGATAATTCATGCTGTTTCAGGCTTCATGCATTTTGTATTAACTCATTTATTATTCATATCAACTCTGTGAAGTTAGGATTACCACCATTATGTTCTTCTGACATGTATGACTTTTTTTGACTGAAGAAATTGTTCAGCTTTTATAGCAGTTCTCTATATTGAAGCACTTAGTAGGTATTTATTCCTTTATTTGAAGGAGGCTTTCATAGTCTGAGATGTTTACTGATCCAAAACTCATTTTCTTTCTTTTTTTTTTTATTGTTAAATCATACCTATGTACATTAGTGCAATCGCCCGTACCCATTCTAAGATGGACCATAGAAGTGGTCCCACCTATTACCCTTCCTCCACCAAAACCTCCCCCCTCCCTTCCCCTTCCTTGGCCCTTTCCCCATAGTCTTGTGCTATAGTTGGGTTATAGCCTTCATGCGAAAGCTATTAATTTAGCTTCATAGTAGGGCTGAGTACCTTGGATACTTTTTCTTCCATTCTTGAGATACTTTGCTAAGAAGAATATGTTCCAGCTCCATCCATGTAAACATGAAAGAGGTAAAGTCTCCATCTTTCTTTAAGGCTGCATAGTATTCCATGGTGTACATGTACCACAATTTATTCATCCTTTAGTGGGTCTATTTATCAGTAGTTTAAAACAATTTAACCATCACGTACCTTGGTGCAGTTCTTTTTTTTTTTTTTAACTCATATTTCTTGTTCTCAGGGTTTGTTGGGGTTTTTGACTCTGTGGGTTTATGATTTTCATCAATTTGGAAGATTTCAGCCATCATTTTAATATTTCTTAAGATTTTTTTTCTGTCTCTTTCTCTTTTGCATACTGCAATTATGTGCATACTTGGGCTACTTGAAGCTGTCCCACAGCTCACTGATATTCTGCTTAACTTTTTGGTCAGTATTTTTTCTTTCTGGGTTTTATTTTGGCTAGTCTTTGTTGTCTTGCATCAAGTTCACTAGTCTTTCCTTTTGTAATGTCTAATCTTCTGCTAATCTTATTCAGAGTATTTTTTAAAATCTCATACAGTTTTTATCTCTAGAAGTTCGATTTGAGTTTTTTTTTGTGTGTGTGTTTTTTGGCTGGGGCCACGTTTGAACCCTCCACCTCTGGTATATGGGGCCGGCACCCTACACCTTGAGGCACAGGCACCACCCAGTTTGGGTCATTTTAATATTTTTTGTGTCTCTACTTAATAGGCTCAATGCTTCCTCTAGCTTCCTGAAAACATGAAATAAAGTTATAATAACTATTTTAATGTCCTTGTCTACTAACATCATCAGCTATGCTACTTCTGGTTTAAGTTTTAAATGACTAATTTCTGTCCCCCTTAGAGGTAGTATTTTCCTGCTTCTTTGCAAGCTTATTATTTTGGACTGGATGCCAGCCATTGTGAATTTTACCTTGTTGGCTGCTAGGTATTTGTTTTTGTTGTTGTATCATTGTTGTTTAGCAGGCCTGGGCTGGGTCAAACCCACCAGCCCCAGTGCATGTGGCTAGCACCCTAGCCACTGAGCTATGGGTGCTCAGCCACTTGCTAGGTATTTTTTTTTTTATTTTTACTGTTTGTTGTTTGATGACCTCATCTTTGTTTTATTTTTATTTTTATTTTTTTCCTTTTATTAAATCATATACACATAGATCATAAATATGTTTATACTTTTGTGGGGTACAATGTGTTGTTTTTTAATACAAATCAGAATGGTTACATCAAACTAATTAATGTAGCTTTCACCTCATTAACTTAATTATTGTGTTAAGACATTTATGTTCTATACTTGGTAGATTTGACTTGTACCCTTACAATATGCTCCGTAGGTGTGGTTCCACTGTTTACTCTCCCTCTATCGAATCTCCCCCCTCCCTCTTCTTCCCCCTCTACTTCTCTCCTTCATCCTAGGCTATAGTTGTGATCTTTCATAAGAAAATGTGAGTAATTATAAATTGGTTTCATAAAAGTTTTGAGTACATTGGATACTTTTTCTTTCATTCTTGAGATACTTTACTAAGAATATTTTTTAGCTCCATCCGTGTAAACATAAAAAAGGTAAAGTCCTTACCTTTTTTAATGCTGCATAGTATTCCACGGTATACATATACCACAATTTATTAATCCATTCATGGGTCAGTTGAGATGCAATGAACAATCTGGTGCAAATACCTTTATTGCAAAGTGATTTTTGGTCTTTTGGATATATACCTAGTAGAGGAATTGCACAAATAGCAGGTCTACTTTTAGATCCCCGAGTTCTCCAAATTTCTTTCCAAAAGGAATGTATTAGTGTGCATTCCCACCAGCAGTGCAGAATTGTTCCCTTTTCTCCACATCCATGCCAACATCTGTAGTTTGGGGATTTTGTTATGTGGGCTACTCTTACTAGAGTTAGATGGTATCTCAAGGTGGTTTTGATTTGCATTTCTCTGATGATTAAAGATGAAGCATTTTTTCATGTGCCTGTAGACCATGCTCCTGTCTTCTTCAGAGAAGCTTCTGTTCAAGTCTCTTGCCCACAATGAAACGGGATCACTTGTTCTTTTCTTATTGATAAGTTTGAGTTCTCTGTGAATTCTGGTTATCAAACCTTTGTCAGAAACATAACCTGCAAATATCTTCTCCAATTCTGAGGGCTGCCTACTTGGTTTACTTACTGTGTTCTTGGCAATGTAGAAGCTTTTTAGTTTGATCAGATCCCAGTAATGTATTCCTGGTGTAGCTTCAATTGCCCAGGGGGTCCTTCTCATAAAGTGTTCTCCCAATTTCTTCAAGCTAATTTCTTCAAGTGTTTTCCCTTGCACTCTCTCCAAGAATCTTTATAGTTTCATTTCTTAAATTTAAGTCTTTTATCCAGTAAGAGTCAATTTCTGTTAGAGGTGAAAGGTGTGGGTCCACTTTCAGTCTTCTACAAGTCGCGAGACAGTTCAATCAGCACCATTTGTTAAACAGGGAATCTTTCCCCCAATTTATATTTTTGATAGGCTTATCAAAGATCAAATGACAATAAGTGTCTGGGTTCATCTCTTGGTTCTCAATTCTGTTCCATACTTCTACCTCTCTATTTTTGTGCCAGTACCATGCTGTTTTGATCACTATAGATTTATAGTATAGTCTGAAGTCTGGTAGTGTGATTCCTCCTGATTTATTTTTATTTCTGAGTAATGTCTTGGCTACTCAAGGTTTTTTTATATTTTTCATATAAAATGAAGTACTAATTTTTCCAGATCTTTAAATTATGACAGAAGTGCTTTAATAGGGATTGCATTAAATCTGTAGATTGCTTTGGATATTTGAACAATGTTGATTATTCCTAGCTTTGAGCATGGTATGTTTTTCCATTTGTTAACATCTTTAGCTGTTTATTTTCTCAGTTTTTCATAGTTCTCTTTATAGAGATCTTTCACATCCTTTGTTAGGTACACTCCTAGATTAGATTTTTTTATGTATTTTGTATTTCTAAGCTTTGTTTTGGGGTGCACTTAAATTACTTGGATAATTTAATCCTTTTAGGTCTTACTTTTAAGCTCTGTTTGATGGTATCTTTGGTCTAGGGTTATTGTCCACTATTGAGGAAAAAAAAAAAAACGATAACAAAACATCTCTTCTGATTATTCACCAATTATGAAGTTTCCCATGCTGGCCTAAGGGGGACAAGAACTCTTCCTGGCTCTGTGAGTGCCACAGATTAGTCCCTCTATCTTTTCAGTAACTTTATTTTTTTTTTTGCAGTTTTTGGCCGGGCTGGGTTCGAACCTGCCACCTCCGGCATCTGGGGCTGGCACACTACTCCGTTGAGCCACAGGTGCTGGCTTCAGTAATTAATTTTTTTTCTGGATTTAGGTAGCTTTTTCCATACTTTTGGTTTGATTAATGTCAGCTGAAAACTTGAGGGAACTCTCTAAAGATCTCCAAAGTCCCCTCTCTGTATACTATAGTATACAGTATTCTAATCTCCAAGACTGTGACTTGCAAACTTTTGCTGCCTTGCTGGCCTCAGGCTCCCACTTCTATTTCTTCCACTGAGAGGTATTACTGAGTCTTCTTGGGTTTACTAGGTGGAAACCTATCTGGATCATAAGCTGGGACAATCACAGGTTTCATCTTGTTCGTTTGCCATCTCTTGGGGAACTTGGTTTTTTATTGCCTGATGTGCAATGTCTCAAAACTGTATTTTGCCTGGCTTTTTAATGATTGTTGGAATTGCCTGAGGGTGCTTAAAAAAATCCAGATTCCTGGAATGTCTATTGGCTAATGTGAGGCCAACTTTGGTAAAGACCTGGAAATTACCCTGTGGCTAACGTTATTCCCTTTCTAGCTGAAATGCTGGTAATTTCTGTGTTCGCACTGGAATCTCTGATGAGTCAGTGACTTCTGCTGAGAGTCTGAGTGGAAATACATTTATTTGGAGTAAATGGGTTTACTAGAACTAGGTGGAAAGTATCTAGAGGAGTCTGTGGACACCAGGTGAGAATCTAGATTAAGCTGGTGTGGCTATGGTCTTTGCAGAAACTTGTGATTTTCTTTCTGTCTTATAACATGACTTTCAGCTTGTTTTCTCCAGCTATCAGCTTAATAGCCAGATGAAGGGCCCCAGGCTCTCTGAGGGGTTAGCTCCTAGCTCCTCACCCTTCACGCTGTGTGGGCTGAATCAGTCAGCTTCTTGGAGCCACGGCAGTATTACCTGCAGAGAGGCCTGGTACTGCCTGGGTGTAAAGAGGTTGTTGGGAAAATGTCTAACAAGTACCATTGAATCTGCACTTGAAGCTACTTGTCGTCTACATGGATAGAATTATGGGTGCTTAGTAATTGTATTCTATATTTTCAAGGTACTTTCTTCTCCTAGAATTATCCTTATCTTCTGGGAGATAAGGCACTTCTTGGTAAAGACTTTCAGAGTGCCATCGAACCCTCCAGGAGTATGGAATATTATTAGGATTCTGATGCTTATTCTTCTCAATTTTGTCTTTCTTCTTGCCACCTCTCTACCCTCTCAAGGGGAGTGAAAAATCTCTGATAATGTGGGGGAAAAGAAGCCTTCTTCACTCTACTTTCATGATGTACATAGGGCGCTCCCAAATGTATATACATTTAAAGAAAAAAAAAAAGCTACTAAAATTACAATACTTAATGTACAGCGATAACGTTTTGTTATCTTATATATTGTGTCTTGTGTCGCTTGTAATTGCAGAAGTCAAATGTGACTTGAATATTACAATTTTTTTCTTGTCTCAGGTTTATTTGTACAAATAGCACAGGAGGACCCCAGCCCCATGTGGACGGCAGCCCAGAGGTCACACCAGTCCTTTTGCCTTCAAGTGAGCAGACAGATGCCTTTACTCTGGAGCCTTCGAGAGGGTCTGGCACCTTTGGGAGCCTGAGCTGGAAGTAAAGCTGGAGTTGCAGATGAAGCTGCAGATTGGGTCTTGGTTTGATTCATGGCATTGGCCTTTGGCTGGCAGAACCTGAGACCCTTGGCAATGCGTGCATGAGGGGGTTGGGAGGGAATGTAGGCACATCGACTGAGCTTGTGGCTGGCACCCTTTGGGGCCTTGGTCTTGCCCTCCTTGGGCTTTCTGAGGGCCTTGATGGCTTCAGCACATGCACTCATGGCCTTGGCATTGTCCGCCCGCATCTTCTTCAGGCCCTTCTTGTTGTCCTTCTTGGTAAAGCGCACGTTCCTCAGGAACTTGAGATCCACCCCCTTAAGAGATTCTTGTCTTTGTGATCGGGGTTTCTTGGGAACTGGTTGTGTGTGGTGTGGCTCTTAGACTTGGCCAGGTCTGCATCGTGACCCATGGCTGCTGAAGCGCTTGGGGCTGGACAATATTACAATTTTAGAACAGTTTTTTTCCTTTCTTAAATGTGTATACATTTTGGGGGCACCCTCTGTATTTATGAAGGGCTATGTTGATCCAGGTGAAGTGTAAGGGTACTGTAATCCACACATCTTTATTGAGTACTAAGCTTTATACCAAGCATAAAAGTACACAGGGAAACAAAGACGTATGTGATCTGATTATTGGTCTGAAGGAATTTACTTCTTGTTGTAGAAGTAGCACCTACAACTGTAAGACATAACACAATTTGCTGACAAAACAGTCATAACCAGTAGCATCAGAGCAGCAGGTGCTGTGAGTGGTCAAAATAGGAGAAGAGATCTGGGTGTCAGGGGCTGGAAAAATTGACAGATTTCCAGTGATGGCTAGCTTTCTGGAGATGTCAATTCTATTACACTCAGAAATCTGGGAGGAAGAGGGACAGAGCCAAAGCCAGGAATGTAGACACAATGTGTAATGTGTGGAGCCAAGATCAAGTCATCACCAGAAGTCTAAGATCAGCCAACGCCACCGTGTCCAGGGCCAGCAAAAGACCCAGGGAGCACTACAGACAGCTTCCTGGCACAGGGTCAGACAGCGAGTGCTGGACTCCTTGTACTCCTGAACCACGCCTGAGAGGGTCCTCTGAATGTCTACACATGCACCGTCTTGCAGTCATCACCATAGCCCCACAGAGGAAGCAGCACACCAAATTATTGCCATCAGTAGAAGAGGAAACTGAGGGTGGGGAAGGTTCAGCGTTTTGCATAGTGGCAGTGTCAGTGCAGAGGAAAGAAGCGAGCACATGGCCAGCAGGTGCTCTGTCTGTGTAGCCGCCAAGGGGCTGCAGAAGAGGTTCCTCTGCTGATGACCCCGGCCTAAGCAAAGGTAGTCATGAACTTAGGTCAGACCCCACAGCAATGATTTGACCCAAATCTGAGACTAAAACCGTAGTCTAACTCCAGACGCACAGAAGGTGTGAGAGGACGCTGGCTGTGTCTTTCTGCTGGTAAAGCAGAGCAGAGAGGGAAGCCAAGAGCTCATTCATTTCAAGATAAAAGAGAGAAAGAGCCTCCCTTGCCTCTGGGAGGGCAGCGGGAGGAAGAGGAGGGTAACGCACAGGGACTCTGCTTTTAAGCCCATTAAGGAGGAGGAGCTAGGCGCCAAGCATCCAATTAACCTGACATCTCTTGTAGCCAAAATATCTCAGAATATAAGAAGAGAATTTAATATGTGGAGGCTTAAGGGACAAGTGACTAATAGTAGAAAACAGCCCTAGTTTATTTAAAAAATAGGTCAGGCCCAACAAATCCAATGGATTCCTTTCCAGCAGTTACTGATCCAGGAGGCAGAGGGAGTGGTATGTGGGTGCACTGCCATTTTGATTTGAAGCAGGCATCACTGTTGCACCATCAAGAAACAGCTGGGGCTGCAGGAAGGTCCAGCACATGGTACACCGCTGCCCAGGGCTGGGGGCCTTTAGTGGAGCCACACAGGGCCCTAGTACTGACTATGAGTCAGGGCTTGCTCAAGATTGCAGAACCTGCACCCAATCCCAGCTCTTTCACAGAGTGGAGGTGCTCTCTGTGACCTTTGGCTGTCTCTCATCCAGGTGTTCCTGCCCTGGCTCTGGGAATTGCAATAGTACCCAGATGACATCTCAGGGAGTGAGAGGAGACTGGAGAGGGCAGTAGTTGTCCTTAGCACAGGGTCCTAGGCATGACCCGGGGAGCTTGTTTGACATGCAGATTTTGGGTCTTACTCTACAGGTCCTGGTTCTGTTGGTCTGAGGTGGGCCTGAGATCCACCAGCGATGGTTGACACAGGTTATAAAACAGAAATCCTATTCTAAATCAGAGTCCAGATTGTTTTCCTCAGAATATTAATTCCTAGAGATGTTTATAGGTTTCCCAGGAAAAAGGGTGCCACAGCCATAAATCTGCTAGCACTAGACACCCTAATTCTCTTTTGGAGATTCCTAATTTATTTTGGCATATTAAAGGCTTTAAAGTATTACAATTAAGAAGTCTCTTTAGCTTATCTGCCTAAACTTAATTGACAATGGCACTTTTTTCTAGGAGTGCCAATTTTGTGGAAGACAATGTGAAAAACATTCAACTTTAGACCAGTGGTTTTCAAAATTCATGGTGGATCAGAATCACTCACTGGCCCCCACCCCAGAGTTTCTGGGAAGCCCTAGGAATCTGTATTTCTTATAACCCACAGGTAATGCTGATGCTGGTGGTTTGGGGAACACATGTTGAGAACACTGCCCTAGACCCCTCTTAAGCCCCTGGCTCAGCTGAAGGTCTTGGCAGGCCTCCCTGGCAGCAGCCCCCGTGCAGTACATTGAGGAGAGGGGTGGTGAGGGGCTGACTGTAGTTGGTGGCAGAACCTAAGGGAGGGAGATTCTAGGGAGCATAGCCTCTAAGGGAACAAAGCTGTGAGAATGGGCTCTGCCACGATCCCACAGTGATAGACTATCTATGGGGACATGGGGGGAGGGGAAGGCCTAATGGGGCACAGCAGACACTCTGTGACAGGTGTCAGAGGCTGGCCTTGTGGCCCACATTTAGTGCTAGAAAGGGCAGATGTAGACAGCATCTGTGCTAAGAAGCCAGCTTTTGTGAGGGGCATGAGGTTAACTATTGATGAATGAAGGAGAGCTAGCCAGGGATCCCTGGAGCCTGTGCATAAGATGACAACTGTCCTGCAAGGCCAACAGCATCCACCTCCTTCCCTGTGCCCCCAGACTCTGCATTTCTGGCACCCAGGGTAAGAGGCAGTGAGCAAGGGCCACCTGCCCTGGAACAGGACTTCCCTCTGAGGAGGCGGCTTCAACGTTCGGCCCAGATGATAAGATGCACGGGTGTAGGACAGTAGGTGGAGAGTAGACCAAGGGCCATCTTTGGCCAAAGGCAGATATGACAACTGTGCAGTTGGAGTGAAATCATAGGCGACAGGTGAGGTCTAAATGCCCAACAGAGCCTTGTGTGCCCTGTGGCCACCTGACATTCCACATTAGAATGTTTTCTCTCTATGTAAAATTCAGGTCCCTATCTAAAAGCAGATAGATGGTGCTAGAAGAGCTAACTCTCTGTGTGATCACCAACTACATGGATCATGGTTTAGCTCCTAGACAGAGTGGAGAAAGGCGTGGTGAGTGTCTAGCAGTGACCCTGGGTGGAGGGGCGAGTGTGAAGTTGGGCAAGGTGGGACATGGGTGAAGGTGGGGTGTGAGTGGCTGGGGTGGAGTGACAAGATGAGGCCTGGCGAGGAAGCCACCCTGCCCCTGTGGCGTCCCCTCCTGCTGCTGTCCAGTCCTCTTTTCTCCCACCCTGGGCCCTCTAGGCCAGGCAGGCAGCTGCTGAGGACAGACGACTCAGGTTAGAAAAAGCTCTCTTGACATTTGGAGAACAGAGCAGGATTTGGCTCCTCTAGTGGAGCCTCTTGTTCTTGGGAAAATGGTTTTAAAGCTTGGGCTGGAGCCAGCAGGAGCCATTTATAGCCCAAAGGGCCTGGGCTGTTTCAGCTGCCTGGTGCGGAGCGCTGGCGCCTCCCTGCCCTGTGCGGCCTGCTGTTCCTCCCTATGTCCAGCGCCTTCCCTCTCCTGCCCTAAAGCCTCTTCCTCCTCTCATCACCTCCCTGCTCCTATTTTCTTGGAGATTCCCATTCTAGATCCACTTCTGGTTTGCTCGTGGGACCCTAGACAAATTCCTTTCTTCTGTTGGCCTCAGTTTCTCTATCCACAGCCTGGAACTGAGTGGGGAGGTGCCTGCCTGTGCCAACCTCCACTGAGGCAATTTCCTCCATCCAGTCACTACCTGTTTGCCCTCTTTCTGTCCCCAGGACTGGCCCCACCATGCCACTGACTTTGAGCACAGGGCCTGGCTCCTGGTAGTAGCTCAGAGAGGCTTAGTTGGATGGAGCTGAGCTGCTTGTAGCACCAATATTTAGATCATGGGCTTCACCATCAGTTGTTGATAGCGGTTGACATCCTGGCTATGTCACTTGCTAGCTCCGGGCTGACCATCTTCGAGCTTTGGTTTCCTCTTCGACTTATTATGAGGGTTTTATGAAAGGGTATTTGAAAAGTGCTTAGCACTATGCTTGGAGTGCTGTGGGTAGATCCCATCACCATCATCATCGTCTGTCACCTACCTTGTTTTTTGGGTTAAACCAGATGTGCTCTCCCTGAAGCCCGACTCCTATCTGTGGAAATGCTCCCCTGCCTCCCAGGACCAGCTCATGTGCCCCTTCCTCAGGAAGCCATGCTTTCTCCTAACCCCCGGCCCTGGTGCTGCTACTGCCCTTGCCTTCAGAAATTGTGGGGCCTAGGCCTGCTCAGCTCAGCAGCGAGCACAGACTAGGAAGACCACAAATTATTGGAGGGAAGAAGTGTGCTGAAGATGCCCTTGGAAAGGCCAGCCAGCAGGCAGGAGGCAGTGTGGGCAGTGTCCTGATCAGCAGCTGGTAGTAAGAGCAGAAGACAAATCATAGACCCTGACCGTGGAAGGAGATTCTCAGCAGATCAGGGAAGCAGACAGCATCAGGAGACTTTCAGTAGGTAGCAGCGCCCTGAGTTTGGGCCCATGAGCAGAGGTGGCAGAGAGCAGGGCTGCTGTTCCCAGTGCTGGAGCCCGAGGCACCCCCACAGGAAAGGCTGGAGGCCTCAGTGCATAAACAGGTACCAGAGCTGGACTCCAGGGCACAGCAGGCAGGCCTAGAGCTCCAGGGTGATGCAGGCACAATTCCATGGAGGGGTAGGACCTGGGGAGGGACTGACATGTCCAGGAGAAAGCAATTTGGGTACAAGGAGCCAACTACAGGAAGCTGCTATAGCTGCAGCTGATGGGGAGACCAAGATGCTAAAGTTGGGAGTCAGTCTGAGTCCTAGTCCTTTTGCTGACTTCTCAGCTTATAGATATAAGATTGGAGTTGGAAGGCTGCCATCCTCTGGCTGAGCCACTGGCTATCCAGTGTGGCCTAGGGAGGAGTTTGGCCTTCTGCCTTTACAGAGGAGACCACCATCCTCCCCCGAGACCCATCCCCTGATGCTCTCAGGTCTCTTCAGGGCCACAGATGGGAGGCAGATGGACCAAAGGCCAAGTGTTCAGATCTCCTCTCAGCTGTGGCTGAACTATCTATTACAGCACTCAAGAGACACATTTGGGTTCCTGTAGGAGTTCCTATTTGCCTATGGAGTTTCTCTCATAGGACCTGCCTGATGACTTGCTATCACTGATGCTGAGTAGGTAGTTGTGGAATTAAAAAGCAACACCCCATGTAGCTGGATATGCAGGGACCGTGGGCTACTGCCACTTTCCACTCATTCCCAGCCTCCTGGGAGAAGGTGCACCTGTTGGCAAATGGGCAGAGTGTAAGCCCCATCTGCAGGAGGTGGAGCTGGGCTGGCAGCCTTCAGGGACTGGGCTATAGTAGCCTCTTTGTTGATCCTGTGACCTATGGCTATTGAAGTGAAAGGCCCCCAAATCCATTCACCCCTTTGCCTCACAGTAGACACTTCATACATTGGCTGTTGGGGAAAGAGTTGTAGGGAGCCCCATGGAAAAGCAGACCTTGGAATCAGAGAATAAGAAAGCTCAGGGGTGCTGGGGGAGACCCTTGTGACTTTGACCATGCACAATGCCCAGACCAGCTAGAACTTTTCCCGCTCCTTAATATATTTAAATAGAGTCAATATCGAGGTCGGCGGCTTGAAGCAAAGCTTTGTTCAGCCCTAGAGGCCACTCTGCACAACTTCCCAAGCCCAGTGTCCTGGATAGTCGAGGCTCAGAGGGCTCTGGCCAGGCTGCATGGAGGTTGGCTCCAGACACCAGAGTGTAATACTTGGTTCACACATCCTCCGAGGATGAGCAGTGGCAGACCTGGGGCGGAGGAGTGAGGACAAATCCTCCCTTCTCAGTTGTTTGTTTCCCTGTCCCCAAATCTCTCTCCCTGGTTCCCTGGTGCCTCCAAGGTCCTCAGGGGAGGATGTCTCTGGCTTCTCTTCCAGGCCCAGCTCCACTCCCCTCTCCCTCCTTCCCTCGGGGTCTCCCCAGCTGAGCCCCTTTGGCAGTCCCACCCCCTCGGATGACTCCCAAATCAGAGTACCAGCTTTGACTTCTCTCCAGAGGTGGGTGTGGGATTATCCTTCATCACCTTTTTCAATATTACTACCTTCTGTTACTCACAAAACTAGTACTGTTAAAGGCACGAATTTTAGAAAATATAAACAAACGCAAGAAAGAAAAAAATTAATTATTCACAACCCAACACCCTGCAACAATCACTGACAATTCCTTCCCTGAGTCTCTCTTGCCTCTTGACACACAGGCATGAATATGTTTTAGTTTCTAAAATGTGTTTGGTTCCACTTTCCTTTCTTCTCCCATTTGTCCTCCTCAACAACGATTGCTCACCATCTTGTCTTTGTGTTACTAAACGTCATTACTCTCCATGACATTTTACATGGCTGCATAGCATTCTATCAGGTGGATAAGCCATAGCATCTTTCTTCACTTTGGTTTTGTGGACCATGTAAGTTAACATTTATTGTTTGGTCATTTTAAACAGTGTTGTCATAGAATTCTTATAGCTACATACTTACAATTATCCATGATTCCCTTCTTCTGGTAAATTACAAAAAACTTTGATTGCTGGGCTAAAGGATTTGTGCTCTTTAACTTTTTTTTTTATGTTTACTTTTATTTTATTTTATTTTATTTTATTTTTTATTATAAATCATAGCTGTGTACATTAATGTGATCATGGGGCACCATACACTTGGTTCATAGACCATTTGACACATTTTCATCACACTGGTTAACATAGCCTTCCTGGCATTTTCCCGGTTATTTTGCTAAGACATTTACGTTCCACATTTGCCAAGTTTTACATATACCCTTGTAAGATGCACCACAGGTGTAATCCCATCCATCCCCTTCTTTAACATTTTTGATGCATTTTGCCAAACTGCTTTTCAAAAAGTCTTGACCTTTTAACCCTCCCATTAAAACTGCAGGTAGTTTGGGGAAGAGAAGGGCTTATCTGATATTTAGTAATTATAAGTTTTTTTTAAATTTGCATTTACCAGATTTCTAGTGAGGTTAAACATTTTCACTGTGTATTAGTTTTCTATTTACATTCTTTCTCATGCAAATAGATTATAAATGAGATCCTTTGTCCAGCATTACGTGGGGGATGTTCTCTTTCTTATAGGTTTATAAGAGCTCTGTCCGTAACCGTTGTCTACCATATATGTTAGAACACACTTCTTGGTTTTTCACTTGCCTCTCACATTTGTTTATGGTATTTATTGACTAGAAGCACGTTAATGTCTTCTTGCTAGACATCTTGTCATATATGACTCAATGGCATTTCAGACTCCACAGATCCAAATTGAAATTCATTATTTCCCCCCCCACCCCCTGCAACCTGTGCTTCCTGCTGACTGGCTTATTTTTGTTAATGTCATCACCATTTCCAGAGTCACCCAAGCTTGAGATGTTGCAGTCATCTTAGATTCCAGCTCCTCTCCCTTCCCCTACAATTTGTCAACTGCCAACGCCTGTATCTTCTATTTCTGCAATTTCTCTGGCAGACAGCCCCTCTGACACCTCGGGAGTCCAGGCTTTCATTATTTCTTGACTGGACTTTGAAAACAGACTCTGAATTGCCTTGCTTCCCCTATCCTAGTCTCCGCACTCTTTTCTCTTCCCTGACCCCACCTGGACCTCATTCATCTTCCTAAAGCAGAGCTCAAACACAGAAATCCCTGCCTACAGCCTGGAGACAGCTCCCCATTGTCTTTTGTATTTAATTATAATCTCTTAGCCTGGCCACAATCTCCTTTCAGCTCAATCTCCCACTATCTCAGCCAAACTGCTCCCAAACAAACTTACCGCTTTCCTGCTTCTTCACTCTGTTGCTCGAGACATCCCATCCTGGTAGGATTCCGTACCACCAACTGCACCTACCAAAAGCCATTCAACCCACCCACCCTCACCCCACAACCTTACCCCACTGCCAGCTGTTGGGGCTTCCTGACTCTTTGTATTGAATTCTCTCTCCTTTGAATCCCCAGAACAATTGGCTTGAACTTCTCTTGTGGGACAAGCATCGTTCTAACCTCTAGTGGAGCTGTGGAGGATCTTAGGGTCTAGAAAGCAGCGTCCTCGTAGGGCACAGTTCCTGTATGTCTCTGTTTCTTCCACAGGCTCTGCACAGTCCCTTGCTGTCATAGACATTGAATAGGCACTTTTGGAATTAAATGCAATACCCCACATAACCAAACGTGCAGAGATCATGGACCACCACCACTTCCCGCCCATTCCCAGCCTGCTGGGAGAGGGTGCACCTGTCAGCCTTTGGGCAGAGCGTCAGCCCCATCTGCAGGAGGTGGAGCTGGGCTGGCAGCCTTCAGGATGGAAGGCTGGGCTACCATCACCTCTTTGTCCCTGAGACCTGTTGAAGCGAAAGGCCCCCAACTCCATTCTCCCCTTTGCCTCATATAGTGCATGGCACATGGCAGCCACTTCATAAAGTGGCTGTTGGAGAAAGTATCAAGGAGCCCGTGGAAAAGGGGACCTTGGAGGAGAAGGCAGGTCAGGGGTGCTGGAGACCCTTCTGACCTTGACTGTGCATGATGCCCGGACCAGCTAGGACTTTTTCCTCTCCTTAATGTATTTAAATAGAGTCAATATTGGGGTCAGCTTCATGCAGAGAGCCTTCCTCGGCTTTAGAGGTGATTCTGCAGCCTGAATGGGAATGTGCAATTGACACAATCTATTTTTAGCCTTCCAGAAACCGTGACCAACATCCAAGCTGAGGGTGGGCACACCTGCTGCATTCTAATGAGACATACATCCCTGCCTGCCTCTGCCAGCCTGCTCGGGATCTTGCCGACCTGAAATCTGATGTTGCTAAACTGGGAAGTCTGCTTATTTCCCAGGGGTGGTAGCCTAGATACACTGGGAAATGGGACCATCAAACTCTTCCCCCCCCCCCCCAGCTCACTCCCCTCCTGTCCTGGACACAGGATGGTCTTGGGTCTGTGCCCACAGCATGATGGAGGGAATGGGATCACGTGGATTTCTTGATCTTGCTTCATCCTAGGATTTCCCTGTTTCCCTTCCTAGAAAGGAGATAGTAAGTCTGAGCTGACCCAGTTCACAGATAAGGAAACTGAGACATAGAATAAAACCATAATTTATTAGCAATCATAAAGTACTTACTATGTGCCAGAGTTCACCCAAATTTCTTGACAATTCTTTCAGGTAAGTTTTACTTTAATCTGTATTTTACAGAGGAGGAAACTGCCAAGTGACTTCCCAAGGTCACACAGCCAACTAGTAGCAGAGTCGTTAAGTTCCGAGTCAAGCAGTGTGGCCCCAGGGTGTGCACTCTCAATCACTCTGCTCTCTTGCCTATTTTTAATTTTCCTAGAGTCAGGATAGGATCCAGGGGCCCTGACTTCCAGCCCCAGAGGACCAATGACTAGATAACACTCCTTTAATTTTTAAAATTCTGCCCTGCTTTGAGACCTTTCCTCTGCCTTGCACATTTGGGTCTTCTGCACACTAGGGAGACTCTTCTCCTGGCATAACTATGCTTTTGCAGTGGTGTTCAAACTTCTGGGCTCCAGGAGCTCTCTGGGCCTCCATCCCTTTCTCTCCATAACCTGTGGAGGAGCAGGGGGCAGGGAGGGGCAGCAGCCGTGGGTCTAGAACTGGGCTGGGTATCAGGACTGGCACAGAGGCAGGAGGTCAGCCTTCAGTGTGGGTATCTACAGTGCTGAAGTTCAGAGTAAAACTCTGAGTCAGAGACCAGGCAGGCGAGACAACAGATGGGAAACCCCAGCACCTGTGACCCCCGCAGAATAGAGACCCAGTGCTATGTTAGCTGGATACTACCTGTTGAGTGAAGAGAAGCCCACAGGCTTGATCTTCCTAAGAATGCAGGTGGGACTTATTTTAGCTTAACAAACACTATGTGCCTCGCCCTTTTCTAAACACTTTAAAAATATTAACTTGTCTAACCCTCAGAACAACTCTAGGAGATAGGGACTGTTTTATTCCCATTTTTATTTTATGTTATTAATTAATTTAGAGAGGGTCTCTCTCTGTCCCCCAGACTGGAATGTCCTGGCATCATCATAGCTCTCTCTCTTTTTTTCTTTAAATTTATTTATTTACTTATTGTTAAATCATAGCTGTGTACATTTGTGCAATCAAGGGATACAATGTGCTGGTTTTATATACAATCTGAAATACTCTCATCAAACTGTTCAACATAGCCTTCATGGCATTTTCTTAGTTACTGTATGTAAACATTTGTATTCTGCATTTAGTAGGTTTCGCCTGTACCCATTCTAAGATGCACCATAGGTGTGGTCTCACCCATTACCCTCCCTCCACCCTGACTTCCCCCCTCCCTTCCCCTCCCTTGGCCCTTTCCCCATATTCTTGTGCTATAGTTGGGTTATAGCCATCATATGAAAGCTATAAATTGGCTTCATAGTAGGGCTGAGTACATTGGATACTTTTTCTTCCATTCTTGAGATACTTTGCTAAGAAAAATATGTTCCAGCTCCATCCATGTAAGCATGAAAGAGGTAAAGTCTCTATCTTTCTTTAAGGCTGCATAATATTCCATGGTATACATGTACCACAAATTGCTAGTCCATTCGTGGGTCGATGGGCACTTGAGCTTCTTCCATGACTTAGCAATTATGAATTGGGCTGCAATAAACATTCTGGTACAGATGTCTTTGTTATATTGTGATTTTTGGTCTTCTGGGTATATACCTAGTAGAGGAATTATAGGATCGAATGGCAGGTCTATTTTTAGAT
>CAUYPK010056131.1:0-70671 GCA_963574355.1 Loris lydekkerianus | reverse complement strand
CTGGTTTGGTTATGGCAAATTTCTTCAACATATGAATGTCATTAAAGTATTTAATTTCTCCATCATAAATGAAACTCAGTTTATCTGGATATAGTATCCGGGGTTGAAAGTTATTTTGCTTTAGGAGATTAGAAGTCGATTTCCACCCTCTTCTGGCTTGAAAAGTTTCAGCAGAGAGATCTGAAGTCATTCTAATATTCTTCCCTTTGTAGGTAATGGATTTCTTACATCTGGCTGCTTTCAGAATTTTCTCCTTCATATTAATTTTAGTGCAGTTAATTATGATATGCCTAGGGGATATCTTATTCGGATTGAGTTGTGCTGGGTTTCTGAAATTGTCTGCTATCTGAATTTCAGAATCTCTTGGCATGTCTGGAAAATTCTCTTTCATAATTTCATGGAGAAGGGCCTCTGTCCCTTGCAAGGCCACTTCATCACTTTCAGGGATTCCAATGAGGTAAATATTAGCTGTCTGAGAGAATGATCTATTTTTGCCCTCCATTTCACTTCCTTTTGGAGAGTTTTGGAGCGTTCAAAGGCTTTGTCTTCAATGTCAGAAATCCTTTCTTCTGCTTGCTCCCCTCGGTTACTGAAGGATTCTACTGTATTTTTCAGATCTTTGAGGGCTGTAAATTCTTGCTTCAGTGCGTCAAAGTCTTTAGTGGTTTTGTCTTTAAATTCGTTACATTCTTGAGATAACTTTTGAATTTCTCCTCAAATTTCTAATTCCGACTTTTGAATTGCTCCTAAAATTTCTAATTCCAAATTTTCCTCCATTCTATTAATCTTGTGTGCAATTCAAATTCTGAATTTTATTTCTGACATCTCAGCCAGCTGTTTATGAATGGGATCTTCAGTTACATCTGCAATATATTTCCTTGGAGGGGGGAGAGGGCGTTGATCTATTCTGGTTATTCATGTTACCAGAGTATTTCCACTGATTCCACCTCATGATTGTTTTACACTCTTTGATTTTTTTCTGGAGCTTTGTCATGGACCCGTACAGTGCTATGGCCTGAGAAACAGGGGACCTGTTTGGTGCAGTGGAGCTAAGTGGTTCTGTCTTGTTTTCAGCTGGTCTCTGTTTGACCCTATTGAAACAGTTACTCTGGGTTAAAGCCTCAGCTGTGGAGAAATACCAGCAATTAAGTCACCCCATCCCCCACAGGCAACAATTGGAAAGGGAAAATCAAACCTTCCTACAACCACACACCCAGGACACCACTTGAATAGTCCTCAGGAAATTGGCTCAGTTCAAAAGGTCTAAATCAATTGTCTCAGTCAGCACCTGTCTCAGAGGGAAGAGTTTAAGAAGTCTCTGGTAACTGGAACGCAGGGGTCTGGTGACAACTCAGATATGACTTATTGTGGTGCTCCAGGAAGTCAGGAGGATCCACCCAGCAAATAGATTAGTCTGGGAAGTCTCCTTCCCCACCTTGCACCTTTGTCAGACCCAGTCACTGATAGCCCCACAGGGCTGTGACCCAGTTGCCTCTAGTGAACAGATACTCCAGGGGTTTGCATCTGCCTGAATCAAAGAAAATCTATTTCTGCTCTGCCAGGCCACTGCACTCTGCCTCTATCCAGCAGGGGGAGGCAAGGCCTGACAACCTTGGGTGCTTGATGGAGACTGAAGGGTGTTCACTCAGTTCCACCCCCACCCCTGATTGATGTTACTGACAGAATAGGACAGAACAACTTTGCAGGAATTTGTTTCTGTTCCTGCTAAATTCCCCTGCATAAGAGAAGCTGTTTTGAGTTCCCAGAGCCTGCACCACAGCCCTGTCTTTGCTCTTGCAGGTTTGTATTCTATTAGCTGTGAGTTCTAGCCCCCTGCCTTTCTTTGTTTATAGGCTGATGATCTCCTGAGGGCTGGGTGCGTCTTAGGGTCAGTAAAGCGGTCCTCTGGGTCAGCCCCGCCCTGGGAATTTCCCTGCTCTGTGTGTGTGTTTTCTAGTCCCCGTGCTCCACCCAGGCTGGTACCACTTCAGGCAAACCCTTTACTCACGGGGCCTGCATATCCGTCCCAGATCTGTTCCGCTGTGGTTGCCACCTGGGAAGATTCCCGGCCTCCTCTGGTTGCCCATGGAGACAGGGGGAGTGGCTTCAGAATATCCGGGAGTGAGCCCTACTCTTGCCAAAAAACAACTGCTGCTCTGCACCTCAGGGCACTAACGCCCCAGTGTGGTCCCTCTCAGCCGTTCGTCCTCTCCTCAGCCCCATGCCGCAGAATCAGCACTAACCAGCAGCAGTTCAGACCCTGTCCACACCTCTCTAGAAAACACCCAAGAATCTGAACTCCTGAGGAACAGGCCTCTAGACCTCAGAGTGAAAGTGGAGGGGAGTGCTAGGAGCTCAGAATTGCAGGTAGAGAATATATATAGTTTTATACAGTTTTATTCCTGGCAGGAGAACGCCGTGGCACCCTAGTAGGGGAGGTAGGTCCATTTTTTAGAGGGTCTCTCCCATGGAGTGTAGTGGGAGGACCTTTGAACTCTGCTCATTAGTTTATGGGGCACTCCGAGCCATTCTCATGGGGAAGGGGACTCCCATCAACTTGGTGATGGATTTTGTACCTTTTGTTTGTATCCTTGGGCTCACAGCTTGCCTCAGTGGGGTTGATGTTCTTCAACCTTCTTTCTTGGTGCAGCTCTAATCCACCAGGTTACTTGCTAAATTTTTGTCCTTTAACTCTCCTTCTGGACAGGAGCCTCTGTGGAAAGCTGGCTTCAGTCAGCCATCTTGTCTCTGCCTCCCCATTCTTTTTTTTTTTTTTTTTTTTTCTTTTTGGTTACAAAGTCAGTTTTATTAATGAAACAAAATTAAAAATGCATTTGAAATTTTCACAGACCTTTTCGTTTTCTCTGTTATCTGACAAATTTTTATTGATTTTTGCTTCACGGAATGTGTTAGGGAAGTTTCCTTCCTTCTCAATGTTTTTGAATAGGTTCTACAGTATAGGTACAAGCTTATCTTTGAAGGTGTGATAGAATTCTTGTGTAAAGCCATCTGGTCCAAGGCTGTTTTGTTGTTGTGGAAGCTTTTCATTGTTTCTTCAGTCTCAGTGCTTGATATTGGTCTGTACAACAGCTCTATTGCTTCCTAGTTAGGTCTAGAGAGATGGTGTGATTCCAGGTATCAGTCCCTTCTTTCCACATTATCAATTTTCTGGGCATAGGTTTTTGTAGTAGTCAGAGATAATCTCTTGTATCTCTGAGGTATCAGTTGTTATTTCCCCCTTTTCATTTCTAATTGAGGTTATTAAAGATTTTACTTTTCTGTTTCTAGTTAATCTTGCCAAAGATTTATCAATTTTATTTATCTTTTTGAAGAACCGACTTTTTCTTTCATTAATTTTCTGAATTATTCTTTTCTCAATTTCATTTATTTCTGATTTAATTTTGGTTATTTTATTCTGCTAAGATTGCTCTTCTTTTTCCATTTCTTTAAGATGATTCATTAGGTTGTTGATGTGCTCTCTTTCTGTTTGGGGATATAAGCATCTAATGTGATAAATTTCCCTTTTATGATTGTTTTTGTAGTGTCCCACATGTTTTGGTGACTTGTGTCTTTATTATTGTTATATTTGAGGGAGTTAATGATTTCCTTCTTTATCTCTTCCTTAATCCAACTATCATTTAGCATAAGGTTGTTCAGTTTCCATGCCTTTGTGTGGGGTTGAAAATTTTTGTTACAGTTGAGTTCCACCTTTATTGCTTTATTGTCTGAGAAGGTACAAAGTATAATTTCAATTGTTTTGATTTTGTTGAGGTTTGATTTGTACCCTAGGATATAACCTATTTTGGAGAATGTTACATGGGATGA
Organism: Loris lydekkerianus; assembly: GCA_963574355.1. Taxonomy (NCBI): domain Eukaryota; kingdom Metazoa; phylum Chordata; class Mammalia; order Primates; family Lorisidae; genus Loris; species Loris lydekkerianus. The sequence goes on along the minus strand of CAUYPK010056131.1, from coordinate 66,846 downwards.
TAAGAAGAATGTGTATTCCTTAGTTTGGGGGTGGTATGTTCTATATATGTCTATTAAGCACAATTGTTTTAGGGTTTTGTTAAAGTCCTGTGTATCTTTGTTTAGTTTCTACCTAGAGGATCTCTCCAGGTCAGCAACAGGGGTGTTAAAGTCCCCTACTATTATGGTGTTGTAGGATATCATATTGCTCAGACCAATTAAGGTCTTTTTCATAAATCTGAGAGCATTTAAGTTGGGTGCATAAATATTTAGAATTGAAATGTCTTCTTGTTGTATCATTCCCTTGACCAGTATGAAATGTCTATCTTTGTCTTTTTTTACTTTAGTTGCTTTAAATCCTCTTGTGTCTGAAAATAAGATTGCAACCCCTCCTTTCTTCTGATTTCCATTTCCCTGAAATAGTGTTTTCCATCCCTTTACCCTGAGTCTTGTTTTGTCCTTCAAGGCTAAGTGTATTTCCTATAGACAACATATGGATGGCATGTGCTTTTTTAATCCAATCAACCAGCCTATTCCTCTTCAGTGGGGAATTCAAGCCATTAACATTTATTGAGAAAATTGATAAGTGTGGTGGAGTTCTGTTCATCTTATTTTGTGAAAGTCTATTGATTAGTTTCATCCTTTGAGTTATTGTGGAAGCTAGCTTTTGTCATTTAGTTTGTGGTTGTTTACTTTGCTGGTGGACCATTGTGATAGTCAGTGTGGAGATTAGGTCCTGTCAAGCTGGTCTAATTGTAGCAAATTCCCTTAATGTTTGCATATCTATCAGTAAAAGATTTGTCCATCAATGTTAAAGCTTAGCTTACTAGATTATAGAATTCTGGGCTAAAAATTATTTTGTTTAAGAAGGTTAAAGGCAAATAACCATATTCTTCTAGCTTGAAAAGTTTCTGTTGAAAATTCCACTGTCACCTTGATGGATCTTCCCCTGTACACCAATCAGTACTTACCCCTGGCTGCTTGTAGAACTTTCTCTTTTTGTCTTGACTTTAGACAGGTTCATGACAATGTGTCTTGAAAAAGCGCTGTTTGAGTTGATACAACTTGGAGTTTGATATCCCTCTGAAAGGAATATGTCAGAGATTGGCGATACTTGGGAAATTTTCATTAATGGTATCCTCTAATAGGGCTTCCATTCCTCTGGGGTATTCTTTTTCCCCTTCAGGGATACCTATAATTCATATGTGAAGTCCTGTAATTCTCTGAACATTTTGCTTTCACTCTCTTTTTTCTGCCTCTTTAACTACCTGTGTTAGCTCAAGAGCTTTGTCCTCTAGTTCTGAGTTTCTTTCTTCTCCATGATCTAATCTATTATTGATAAACAGATTAGAAGTTCAAAACACAGTAAGTAGTTCTGTGTTGCAGTTGCAGGACTGGCTAAGTCAGCAGCCTAGCCCAGAGCCTCTGGCACTCTGCTCTGGCCACTTTCCAGACTCCTCTGGATTTACTGGGGATACTGTGCTGCTGATACTGGTGGGAGTGGCTAGGCAGCTGCCACACCCAGTGGCTGAGGGGTGCCTCCTGCCAGGGCAAGGTGTAAGGTTGCTGTCAAACAGGGGCCATAGGTCCCTAGGAAGTTCAGGAAGAAGATGGTCAGGGGCAGTTCCCTGGGGTCCAGGATTCGGGTTAAAGGCAGGAGAATGTGATGACCATTGGAAGGGGCCCAAAGTAATGGTGAGCAGAAAAGCCAAGTGGCACAGGCAGCCACCTAGGACATTCGGCTCCTGCTGTGGGAAGGAAACAGTGGCCTGAGTGCTGATAAGCAAGTTGCTCAGCAAGAAGAGAAAGAAGTGAAGGCAGTGATCACAGGGTAGCAACCTGGTGGGAGATGCTTAGAACAAGAGAGGATCACAAACCATCTGTATATCTTTTTTGTTTTTTTCTTGAGAAATGCATCTTCAGGTCCTTTGCCCAATTTTTCTTTAGTTATTTGTTTTCATACTATTGAGTTGTTGAGTTCCTCAAATATTTTGGATATTACTGTTTTATCAGATATATAGTTTGTAAATATTTTCTTTCATTCCATAGATTTTTGTATCCATTTTGTCAATTGTTTCCTTTGTTCTACTGAAGATATTTAGTTTGATGCAGTATCATTTGCCTATATTTGTTTTTGTTACCTGCACAGAAAATCATTGCCTAGACCAGTGTTTTTAATCTTTTTTTATCTCATAATGTACTTGAACCTATAGTTAAACTTCTGTAGCACACTTAAATTATGTTGATCAAAAAAAAAAGAGTAAAAAAAGAATTTACTTAGTATATATTCAAAGCACACTTTGAAGTTCTTTCAAAAATAATTTAATAATCTTTAAAAATTTCTACAGCATACCTAACATCCTCTCATAGCACACCAGTGTGCTGTAGCACAATGGTTAAAAATCACTGGCCAAGACCAATGTCATGATCTTTTCCCCTATATATAGTAGTTTTACAGTTATAAAGTTAGTACTTTTACAGTTTGAGATCTCATACAGTAGTTTTACAGTTTCAGATCTCTTGTATTTTTGTATTTGATGTGAGATGTCACTACTTTGATTCTTCTGCATGTGTATATTTAGTTTTCCCAAACTTGTTTATTGAAGACTGTCCTTTCCCCACTGTTTTTGATATCTTTTTTGAAAGTCAAATGACTGTAAATGCATGTATTTATTTCTGGACTTCCTTTTTTCTTTCCAAAGAAAAGTTGTTTTTATGCCAATATCATGTTATTTTGATTATTGGGACTTTGTAATATGATTTGAAGCAGGTGATGTGATGCCTCAAAATTTGGTTTTGTTTTTTGTTTCTTTTCTTTCTTTCTTTCTTTCTTTCTTTCTTTTTTTTTTTTTTGCTCAACATTTTGTTTCCTTTTGCTTTGGCTATTCTGGGTCTTTTGTTGTTCTATACACATTTCAGAATTGGTATTCTATTTCTGTGAAAAACATCATTAGAATCTTAATAAAGATTGCATTGAATCTATAGACCACTCTGGATAATACTGACATTTAAAAAATATGAATTTCTCCAATCCACAGACATGAATATCTTTCCATTTATTAGTATCTTCTTTAATTTCTTTCATCAATGCTTTATAAGTCTCCATATACATATATTTTATCTCCTTGGTTAAATTTATACTTAAGTATTTTAAGTCTTTGTGAGTAATATAAATGGTATTGTTTTCTTGATTTCTTTTCCAGATAGTTGTTAGTGTATAGAAACACTATTGATTTTTGTATGTTTATTTTGTACCCTGCAGCTTTAGTGAGTTAGTTTTATTAGTTCTAACATTATTTCGAAAGTCTTTAGGGTTTTCTCTGTATAATGTTATTTTGTCTAGAGACAGAAATAGTTTAACTTCTTCCTTTCTGATGTGGATGTCTTTTATTTCCTTTTCTTGCCAAAGTGTTCCAGCTAGAACTTCTAATACTGGGTTGAATTTAAGAAATGTGAGTGAACATCCTTATCTTATTTCTGAACTTTAGAGGGAAAGCTTTTAACTTTTCCCATTGACTACATCATCTAATGTTAGCTGTGGGTATTTTACATATGGCCTTTATTATATAGTAGTACATTCCTTCTATATCTAATTTGTTCAGATTTTTATCATTAAAGGATGTTGAATGTTTTCAAATACTGTTTCTTCATCTATTGAAATGATAATACAGTTTTTTGTTAATATGGTGTGTCACATTTATAAATTTGTCATTTGGAGTGTCATTGCATCCCTGAAATAAACCACATTTGATCATGGTGTATAATCTTTAACTCATTTTCTTTGATTATTTTCACTGTTTGTCTAGTTTCTGTTTTATTTATTTCTCCTATGGTCTTTATTATTTTCTTCCTTTTATAAATTTAGGGCTTATTTTTTACCTTTTATTCTACTTCCTTTGAGGTGCAACTTTAAATTACTTATTTTGGATTTATTTTTTCTGATGTATGTATTTATTACTATAAACTTGACTCTTAAAAGTGTTTATGCTATTCTCATAAGTTTTGGTATGTTGTGTTTCCATTTTCATTTTTTTCAAAATCTCTTTTAATTTACCTTTTTATTTCTTCTTGATCCATTTATGGTTCTTTTTTTAAATTTCCACATATTTATTACCGTATATACTCGAGTATAAGCTGAGTTTTCTTCGGCACAAAATTTGTGCCAAAAAACCCAAGCTCAGCACAAATTTTGTGCCAAAAAAGCTCGGCTTATACTTGAGTATATACAGTAATTGTCTAAAATTTCTATTATTTACTTCTAGTTTAATACCACTGTGGTTAGAAAATATGACGTCTCACAATTAAGTTCACAAACGTATGCTAGAAAAAGTGCCACGTACCTTATTGCTTGCTGAATATCACTGCAGTCTCCTTCGAAGTACTTCCCTTGAGAAGCTATGCACCAATGTCAGTGCCTAGTGTACCTTGAAAAGCAATTTTGGAACTCTTTTTCTATAACGACCATCAAAGCTATCATCTTACAGTTTTGTCAATCAAATCTGAGAACTTGCCACCATGCACTTATGTCAGCAACACAGTACAAACAACTCTATTAGGTTTCATAACCTTGGCAAATCAGGGTCTCATAGCTGTGTTCATGTCAATGTGTGACAATGTCTTGCTGAGTTGCATTCATTATTATTGTGTGTTTTTGTGTGTCATATGATGACAGAGCTAATGGTCATTCCAAGAAAAGAGTTTTTGAAGGGTGTGCTAGGCACTGGTGTCAGGGCATGGCTTCCCAAAGGAAGTACTTTGAAGGTGATTGTAGTGATATTCAGCACTGAAATATGTAGCACTTTTTCAAGAATGAGTTCATGAACTTAACTGTCAGACCTCATATATGTACTATAATTTCTTAAAGTTGTTAATACTTTTTTGTGGTCTCATGTGTGATTATCCTGGAGAATATTCCATTCACATTGCCTTCAGAAGAATGTGTACCCATATTCCCCTGCTCTAGATAGAATGTTCAGTCTATGTGTGTTAAGTCCCTTTAGTCTAAAGTGTAGCTCAAGTCAAATGTTTCCTTATTGATTTTCTGCCTGGATCATCTATCAATTGTTGTGATAAAGGCATTGAAGATCCCTACTATGATTGTACGGCCATCTATACTGTCCTTGACATCTATTAATCCATATTTGCTGGTCCAGGATATATGCCATAACTACATGACATCATCTTACATTTGTTTCTGCTTTACTAGCTGCTTCATTTTTAGGAAAATATTACCCCAAGCCAGAATGTTGTATAATAAGGAAACTTACAGGGCCTACATTAGTTGATTTGTTTCTGTAATGTTGTCTAATCAAACCAAAGTCCAGTACCAAAATTAGAATTGGGTAGTACTTTAGAAGGTGTTCAAATGACTTGTGGAAACATGTTCTTAAAGTTGAAGAAATTATCTCATTTCTATTTATAATTCTGAGACTCCTCAATCTGTAAAGCTTCAGGCCAAATGCTTCTAATTAAGAAGTTATATTTTCCCAAATATAACTCTGAAAAATAATATTAATTCTTACTCTCCTATCAGAGAAATATAAATGTACTCCAAAAGTTTCTGATTTGGTGCCTTCTCAAATCTGTCTTTCTGTGTTGATATGATAAGCTAATTAATAAAGAAGTTAGATGACTTTCTGGAATAAAACACAAAGAAAATTCGAAAACAGAATCCTATAGTACGAGCAAAGACATTTAATATGAATCTACCTTCAAAATAAAATAACTGTGGGTAAAAACATAATTATTTTGTTAAAAATTTCCTGTATCCTGAGTTAAGATAATAAAAAGCAAGTCTGAACTTCTCCTGCAAACCCTCACGAGGATGTCAATAATTTTACAAACCTCATTCAAATCCTCTAGAATCTTTGGTTAATCAGAATAACACAAAATTTTATAATCTCAGACGTGCCTGAGAATTCCAATACAGATATTTCTGAAGACATCTTCATCACAAATAAGAGAATAAGTCTGGCTAGTAGAGGAGCAATAAATATAGGAAGTGACAATTTTACCTGTCTCTTGATGAATTACAAATAAGTCATTTTATATACATTACCTCATTTACTCCTCCAAACAGCACCAATAAAATAGTTATGAGAGATATAGTCACCCATGTTTTATACCTGATAGGTCACAGGAAGAAGAGCCATCAGTAAAGGTACCAGATAATGGATGGCCACTCATTTATTTATCTGGTCAGTATGAATAAATAACCTGTACCAAGTTCAGCAATACAAAAAGAATCTTCACAAAGCCTATCCCTGAGATAACTGATAGGTAAAGAGATAATAATAATAAAATAAGGTAAATGTTATATGAGAAATCTCTGAGATCAAAGAATATGGAGCCCTACTTTAAATGTTGGAGAAGGACTCCCTGAGGAACTAAGACAGGGAATGAGTAAAGAAATGGGATGAGTACTCTTAGGAGAGGGAGAAGCATGTTCCAAAGATCAGAATTGAGTGGGGACAAACAGAAATTATCAAGAAACCAAAGAATATTGTCATGAAGAGCATAAAGTAAAGATAGAAAATGACAAGAGATGAGGCTAGAGAGATGGAAAAGGGACTGGAATTAAAAAGGCCTTCGTAAGTTGTTGTGTGTAGTTAGGGATTTATTTTAAGGGCAATGAAAAGGCAAAGATGAGAACAGCATAAAATACTAGGATAGTAAAATATTTAGAAGGTCACAGGCTAGGGAGAGTTTTAAGAATACACTACACCACATTCATCTGTCAGGCAAGGCAAAGCATAAGAGAACTGAGACTGGGCTATTCGAGACATCCTGGGTAACATTTTTATTTTGATGGTAGACCTCCACGAACTCTATGAGTCATTAAAAGACAAAGGAGTGTTAGCAAAGGGGATGTGGGCTAAGCCTTGAAAAGTCCAACTTGCCTATTACTGGAGTTAGTAGCAGGGCCAAAGAAGGATTTTGCAAAATAGAAAAATCTAAACATGTTTGAAGGCACTGGGGAAAGGTTGGGTGGAAAGGTGGAAATGAAAGACGTCATGAAATCATTGAAGATTAAGAAAATGGGATGCACGGAAGATAGTTAGAGCTAATGCTGACCTGAGTGAGAAGGTTCAGAAAAAGGTCTATGTGCAAATTTTTAAAGCCCAAACACCAAAGCCAATCCTCATCAATGTTCCCCCCTCCCCAATACTTAATTATAAGATTCCTGAAAAGCTTAATATTTTTATGACTTTTTCTCTGGTGGGACATTTTCATTTTGGAACCATGATTAGGTTTTTAGTCCCCAGGTTTATCAAAGAGCATAGTCTAGAGATATTAGTATTTCCATGACAGTTACTTCTATAGGAAAAAATTAATCTCAGCAATTTATCAACACATCAAACTTGTAAACATTGTAATCCTCTTTTATAGATGAGAAAACTGAGAGGTTCTGAAAAGTGATCTGCTCTCCTTGCCACAGAGAATTTTTAGGCAAGCCATTGTTCTGTATACACTCTATGTAAAGTTAGATTTTATAGTCCCAACATTGGAAAGACGTAATCAAAACTTCCTAAATTTAGTCAGTGTCCCAGAAGGTGAGATGAATATAATATAATATTCTATTATAGCAGCAGAGCTGGACTAAGACAGAAATTAGTATGAGGAGTAGGGTGTCCAGGCTTACCAGCCACTATTCTCTATACCTTCTTTACTAGACCTACATGTAAATTCCCTCTAATGGCCAGCCTACTCCAAAGGATGGCCATTGTAGCTCACAAAGTTTTCTCAACCTTTTAGGAGTCACAATAACTCCATAGTCCCCTACAAAGCCTTTTTTTTTTTTTTTTTTTTTTTTACTTTAAATTCTGAACCATTAACCCTAGGGCAGTTTCCTTAGATGGCACACCCATCTTAAGCACACCTATATAAGCCCTGGGCCTGGTTGCTGCTGCACAGCAAGTCACCATCATGCCTTAGGCCCTCTCTATGGAACTGCAGGTTAGGGCCCAGTTGGAGTCATGGATCTATACAGTCACTCACTTCCACACAGCACTTACTCACAGAGGCTGAACTCCTAATCCCTTTTACTTTTTGTTGCGGCCTCTGCCTCGTGGAGGCCCCCTGCCTCCTCCTATTTCTTTTTGCCTCTTTTATTGAGGCCTCTGCCTCATGGAGGTCAATCGCCTCTCTGACTTAGGCCCCCTGCTTCATGGAGGTCAATTCCTTTTCCTGTCCCTTTTTCCTGAGGCTCCCATATCAAGGAAGTGATCAGACTCCTCTTTCACTCTTTGGAGTGGGCTTTACTAGTATTATACTCCTTTTTAATCTAGTTCTTACCTAAGTCTGGAGGTGCTCTTCCCCTGTTATGTTTGTTCCTCTGTTGGTGAGCTGCCACTGCAGAGGACCACCATGGGACCTCTCCACCAATTTGCCAAGGCCCCCATCTGTTTAATCTGCACAGGAGCACTCTTACGAAATGGCATCAGTCAGAGTGCTGGGGAATACCCCCAAGGGATACTACACTGGGCATGGGGAAGCCCCTGGAGTCCCTCTGTCCCTATCTGCCTGCTTGTTTTCCCAGTTAAGGAACCAAAGTGTTGCAGGAAACCAGCGAATCAAAAGAGACAGACACTTACAGCAACAACATAGAGAAAAGAACCTTTAATTGCTGGTGAGAACTCAGGTGCCTCAAGGTGTAAAATGCTGAGCTCTGGGGAACGGGTTTTTTATAAACTCTTTTATACCTTTTTTTTTTTCCTTCAGTTCAATATCAGCTACATAGTATGGCTATAGATGTTAGAAACCAGGATATTTTTATTAGTTACAGAGTCTTTTTTTCTTTTGTTTTTCAAGGTCACTTTAGCTCAGTGTAAAGTTTATTCTTATCTGTAGAGGAGGAGTTCTTGTGCAGCTGCCTGCGGCTTTCTCAGGATCACTAAGTAGTATAAGATTTATTTTTCCTTCCTTAGGAAAAGGCTGAATCTTTTGAGAGATTACTTACATCTTCACAACTAGAGCATTGGTAGAAATATGAACAGTAAAGGCCATACTGATGAGGTCTTAGATAGGAACCAGAAATATATTATTGAAAACTGGTGGAAAGGTCATCTTTGTTACAATGTAGCAAAGAACTTGGCTGAATTATATCTGTGTCCTAGGACTTTCTGAAAGAGAGAATGTAGGAGTGATAACCAGGCTAGTTAGCAGAAGAATGCAGCAAAGTGTTCAGGATGCTGCTTGGCTTCTCTCAATTGCTTAAAGTAAAACAAACACAAGAGGAGAGGTGATTTAAAAGCTTTTATAACCAAAAGTGAGGCAGAACACAAATATTTGGAAAACTCTTACATTATCTGTGATATTCTGTTATAGCAATACATACATGGACTAAGACAATATAGAAAAGAAATTCTGACAAATGAATATGCTCTTCCCCATTCCTGGGAAAGGGGAAGTGTTCATATGCAATAAATGGGTGTGTAAAAGTCTTTATAATTTGAAATAAGACAAGTCAGGATTTTTCCTTTCATCATCATGGCGAACAAAATGGAATGTTCTGAGATCATCATTTTCCACTGGAGTATTACTAGTTTTCCATCAAAAAATAGAGACTTTTCACAAACATTGACAAGGAAAGTAAGCCAATTAATTCTTCTGCCCCAGACTACCAACTCAACCAAAAATGTCAACAATTGGGGTTTTACTTGGACCTCTCAAAAGATTATAGAGCCCCTTAAAGATCTTATCCCAGGGCATGGTAGTACCTCCTACATCTACGTGCATATTTTCCCAGTTCTGGATTGGAAAAGTAGAGGACAAATCTATGCCCTATGCAGGGCCTAGGCAAAAGATACTGGAATGAAAATAGGTTTATATATGCCCATGCTACAAAACTGAGAAGTAAACTCATCCAAGAAGACTCATTAAATTTAAAAACTCTAAAAACATTCAAGCATTGACTGAAGACCAATAGTGTGAAATTTAACTGGCACAAAGTTAAATCCTGCATCTAACATATAAACATCATGAATTGCATATGAACAAAATGCAACCTGGGTGTTTTAGCTGACCATAAGTTTAAGAAGAAATAACATAGCTACTAACAACATCTAATGCCACTTTAAGCATGCTGAAGAATAGTGTTTTTATCAAGGGAACAAATTATTTCCCTTTATCCTTTACAGACATTCCGAAGTGTATTATTCCATGACAACTGGACTGTTAGCAGAGCCAGTGCAGCCATGAACACATTTGTATACCAATTCACAGTATGAAAGTCTTTGACACACTCTCTGGTATTAATTTTGACGCTCATAACCATCCCATAAGATAAAAATTATATCCACTTTTATATATGGAAATGCTAAAATTGAGAGGCAGTAAATGCCTTCAGCAAGTAGCATGTTTAGTAATGGACCCTTGGGCCTCTATTCTTTTCTCTGTACATCCAACAACTTCGCTATTCAACCTAGGGAGAGAAGACTTAGTGTTCACATTAACACTTTCCAAACACTTTTCAAACCCTTTCCATTAGATGAGAAAGGAATTAAACTTACTCTGAATGAGGTAGTGAAGAAATGCTACGAGACCTGGTTCTCAGCAAAGGCTGAACCACTGCTGTTGAACGAGTAGACAGCTGAATTAAAAGGGATTAACAGACTACATTGTATTCTTGTATTTTTTTTAAAGGTCTAGAAAAAATGCCTGAATAAGTTTCCACAAATTTTTCCCTTCCTTTCAATTTTCTCTAAACTTTTCTCTATTTTTCTTATGAAAGCAGATGTGAAAAAAATGAGAAGGGTGCATTAACAATGGCTCTGGAAAATGAACTACTGATTGTTCCATCCACCCAAAGCCTCAGGATTTTATCAGCAGAACCTTTTCTGGAACGAATCACTTATTCTCACTCAATGTGAATTAAGACAGAAAATAATGCCAATGTTTTTCCAAGATAATGTTTGGATCTAGTGATGCTGTATATTTCTGCCTCTCAAAGCTCAATCAATCCTTCAAAATACCAACACAGTATTTGCTCTCTGTGATTAGTCCTAGTAATGGAGCACGTCAAGACACAGCAAAGGGTTGAACTAGCATTCAGAAACTTTCCAGTTCCACTAGGTCCTATCTGACTGGCCCTGAGTATGTTTGTACTAAGGTTTACCTTAGGCAGTGTGGCTCTTCATAAATTCTGACCCTTACACAGAATTTATGAGCATACACTATGAATGTACTTTAGTGTTAGACCTCATTTTAAGTAATTCTTTGCCACTTAAAAGATGTCTCACTTTGAGCACTTCAATAACTTCACTTTCCTTATGTGCTGATTAAAATTATGGATATAAAAATGCGGGGAATATTATCACATAAATTCAAATAAAGGGAGTCACTGGGAATAATCCCTTTATTTTGGAAAAGGCAGTTTTGGGGGAGGGTGTCAGAAAAAAACTGTCTTATTTTTATTTATATTTTATTTTAAAATATTAAGGGGGGCACAAGTGAATTTGTTACATGGATACCTTTTATAATGCTAAAGTCAGGATTTAGTGAGTCCATCACCCAAATAGTGTTCACTGTATTTGATAGGTAGGTTTTTACCCTCCCTCCCTGCTTCTTAATATCCAATTACCTCTACATTTTTTGTGTGTGTGTGCCTGTGTGTGCCCATTGATTAGCCCTCAGTCATTAGAGAATACATGTGGTGTTTGTTTTTTCATTCCTGAGGAACTTCACTTAGGACAATGGTCTCCAGTTCCATCCACATTGCAGCAAAAGACATCGTTTCTTTTTTATGGCTGAACAGTACTCTATGATATGTGTGTGTGTGTGCGCGCGCATATCGCATTTTCTTGATCCCCTCTTCATCTACTCATGAATATATAGCCACTTAGGTTATTCTTTCTACATCTTTGTGAATTGTGCTGCAACAAACATTGGAACACAGGTGTCCTTTGGATGAAATGACTTCTTGGAAAAGGTAGATTTTTAAAATTTCAAACGAAGCCGGATTGAATTCAATCAAACACAAATGGAAGAGGGGAACGGAATGAATCAAAGGAGAAGAGCAGCTATCAAAAGGAATTTTCTGACATTGCAACAGTTTATGAATTGCTTACTCAATGAGTGAATAAAGTAAGGAATGTAGGAGAATAAATATAGCTACACAAATAGCTCTTCTGAAGTGCTTAAAGCCAAAAGCATACAAATAAAAGATGAGAGATGAGACAATTTACAAGACAATTATAAAACAGTGACATAAACCTCCAAGAATATAGCCAGAATATTTGTAACCCAAAATGAACTAAAGTTACAGTTTGGGAGGGGGGGGGGATTAATACGAAGCAAAAAAAAGATGACTTTATTTGTGTTTTTGTTTCTTCTTGTTTGTTTAAAGAAGACTAACAAAGAATAAGAGCTTGATTCCTTAGTAATAAGTGTTATATTAACTTTTATGACAGAGAGAAATCTGTTTCCTAGGACCCGTTTAATATAATATAATAAATTTAATAATATTTATTGGGCATCTGCTATGTGCCAAGCATTATACCAAATGCTGAAACTATTATAATAAGAAAATAAATGTCTTCTGTGAAGAGGTTGATTGTCCTATAAGAAGACAAACATGCAAATAAATCAATATAAAATATATAATAAAATATACTAAAAGAATTATAATAATAGATGTGAATACAAAACCAAGGAGGAACAAAACTTTAAAAATATCCACATCTGCCTGGAAATGTGCAGGTGGATTCACAGAAATAATAGCATTTAGACTGAAACATCTGAGCCAATGAAATGTACAAACTGGAAAGGGTAGCTCAGATAAAAGATAGGAATACACTAGATTTCCTGTGATTTTAAATGGGTTTATCTCCCTTTCCCTGGTGAATTCTTTCATAATTCCTGAAAAATTTGGGGGACAGTAGAGAACTACATAAATTTCAAAAGACTAAAAATTGATAAATACTATTTATATTTTCAAATTTTAATGAGAAGAATTCAATGAAAGCAATGTGAATTTGCTGGGAGAATGAGCTCAAAACTCCTGGTTTACTCCTCACTGGTTGTATGATCTTAACCAAGTTATTGAACATCTCTGATCTTCATTTTCCTCATCTATAAAATGGGAGAATAAAAGGATATACTTTATCAAGTTGTCCCAAGGATTACTTAGAAAATGCTTAGAAGATTATCTAGCACATAATAAACTCTCAAAACATGTGAGCAGTTGTATAAGACTACAAACTAGGAATCCAAGTGGTTAGCCTCAGTTGCACACACAAAATTCCAAAATAGAATGTTTGAAAGACTCTCAACAGAGAAAAGGAAATGGTGATATTTCCTGAGTGGGTTCACTAACGCAACAAGTCCTTTTAGCCCCCCCCCCCCCACATTTCCTGTTTGGGTGTGTGTGTTTGTGGACATGTGCAAAGGATTATGTAGGCTTAGAGCATATTAATTTTGTCAGAGAATTTTGGCATCCTTGTACAAAAGATGGAGAAATGTGTACACAGAAGGTTCTGGTATTCAGAAGAAAAGCTGTGCTAGACATCCAGAAAAACAATAAATACATGTTCCTATTCTCAAGAAGACTATAGTAAATTAGGAGAAATAAATGTTTACACAAATGCTTAGTATAATAACAAACATTTAGTATTCTAGTGGTACAAAGGGCAGAGTCAACAATTCTGCTTGACAAGTGTGGAAGGCAAATAGGTAGAAAAGAAACTGGGCTAGGATTTAGACAATTCAGATGCCAATTATTGCATTACTCTTTTACTCACTGTCTCAGTCTCCTCACTTGTAAATGAGAGATTTTGGATTATTATCTTTGTATAGGACATTTTGTGACTCTGGATAGTTCTATTATTGGCATCAGTCTCTGTGCTAGTAGATGCAGCTTCTTGAGAAAGTCACAATGCCTCATAAACCTTCACATCATCTTCAGTGCCTTCATTGTGTTTTGTACCTAGAAAAGCTTTGATGAATATTTGTGAGGGTGGAAAAAAGTGAATGAATAACTATATATTTTCTTTATATGAAATAAAAGATGTGCATATCACTATTATTTTTATAGTTTAAATAAAGTATAACTTCATTTAACTGCATTTCTAGACACTATCTAAGAAAAGGCAACTACGAAGAACAAGCCTTAGAGATTGTCTTCTTAATATTCATGTCTTCAAGCAGCATGCAAACATGTAATATGTAAATAAGTACATACAGTGTTAATAGACTAAATATATACTTGGTTGCTAGTAGGAACTCATTGAAGCTAAAAAAAAAAGAACACAGAAATTTCAGATAGAGAAAAAGCTCCTTGCCATAAACAGCAGTAAATTGATCATAACATTTTAAAAAATTGACTCTATTGAGCTCTTTCTATGTTTCAGACACTGAGCTGAGCTTTTCCTAGGTATTCTTTTGGTTAAATTCTTAAACTATTGGATGCAGTAGAAAGCATTATCCTTACTTTACAGATGATAATGCCTAACCCCAAAGAAGGTACACAAACTGCTGAAGCTCACACAAAATAGCAGAGCCAAGACTTCAATTCAGGCTGATCTAAATCCAAACTCTTTCTCTGAACCACAGCAAACAATCAACCTCCCCAGAGGTGGTACAGCCTAAAAAATAACAGGTGATTTTAAATATCTTGAAAACACATGTGAGAGAATTGAAAATGGTTGTTCCAATAGAACTCATTTTGTTGAAAGGAATGGGACCCATTTATACTTCAAGGAAAAAGGGTGGTTTGTTAAAAAGGATTTACAAGGCCTATAACAGGAACTGAAGTTATGTTGAAAAATGAAGCAGCTCTAATTGGTGACTGTTTTCAACTTCTTTTCTTTCAGACAACCTGCATGGTTTTCTCCTCCCTCTTCCCTGTTTGTCTGGCAGCGCTTACTTTCTTATTTTTCCAGCCTATCAACAGCTTCATTATCATGTAACTTTTTAAAACTGATAAATAGTAATTTTTCTTTCTATGTTCTGAATCAAATTCCCAAGAAAGGGGATTGGATTTGCACTGTTCGTTTCATTATACAAGGCCAGGAATCACACTGTATGTTTCTAGTGTTCTGGGAAGAGAGCACCCTGATGCACAACGTGAATACCTAGTCTGCTTGCCCCATTGGTGGTGGAAAATGATATTGCTGATGTCTTCAACAATTACCTACCAGCAAATCCAATAAACAATCTTAGGCCCTCACAGTATTTGACTTTTTGGAGCTTCCAACATTGTTGAACACTTCCTCAATCTTAATCTCTCACTGCCCCATTTCTGTGATGTCCCCTCCTCTTCTAGCTGATGTCATTTCTCTCTGATTGCTTCTTTACAGGTTTCCCATCCTCTGCCTATCCTCAAATGTTAATGCTCCTCCGGTCTCCAACATTTGCCCCCTTTTCACTCTGTACCCTCTCTGTAATTATGTTATCCATGTGTCAGTGACTTCACCCAGTGGGCCATTGACCCATCAATGCAGGAATGCATTACCAAGCTGTAGTATATGTATATATTCAGCCATAAAAAGATGGAGACTTTACATCTGGATGTAGTTGAAACACATTCTTCTCAGTAAAGTATCACATGAATGGACAAGCAAGTATCCAATGTACTCAATACTAATATGACTCCAGTAGACAATCTAATTCACATCCTCAGAGAGGAAAAAGTGATGTCAATTCAAGTTGGGTGGAGGGGGCATTAGGGTGGGGGAAAGTGAGGGTTTGGGGTGCTCCCATTTAATTGGCACTATGTAGGGATCCATGGCACATCTTTTGGGTATGGAGCACAACTACAAGAGGTTCTATACCTAACAAGTTCAAATATTGTGACCTGGTTACTTGGATCCTCACATTAGTCTGAAATTTTAAAAAATAAGTACAAGAGGAACAAAAAATCTTCAATTTAAGGAGAGAGTGAAATTCATAGGAGGAGTCCCTATCTCAAAATCCCTAATTTAATCACATATACAAAGCCTTTTTGTGTCATGGAAGATAACATATACATAGCTCCTAGGGACTAGAATGTGAACATTTTGAACAACCCACTATTCTGTCTACCACAGAGACCATGCAAAGATAGTCTAGATTAGAATCAATTTTTTTTAGCTTATAGTCTAGAGATAAGTTACTAAAAATAAATAGATAAATTTTCATCCCATATCATGCAACTTCTCCTGAGTTCCAACTACTTACTAGTAATGCCTACTTGGATATTCTGCAAGTACATCAAATCACACATTTATAAAACTAAACTTATCTCATCCAGCCCACACTTTCTCCAATTCCTCCTCCCATATTCCCTACCATAAAAACACTACCATCTTCTTCAAAGTGTCTAAGAAGGTTTTTTTCTTCTTCTTTATCCCTCACTTTCAATTAATCATTGTATTGGTTAAGACTCTGATTGCAATTAACAGAAACCAACTTAAGCTAGATGAGTCAGGTGGGGATAGCAGAGTTTGTCATAAAGATACATTGGTTGTCATACAAATCAAAGACAAGAAAGTAGTTGAGCCTTGTGGGTCAGAACCATTCAATGGAGTTTCTTCCTATCTGTATTAGTCAAGATTATCCAGAGAAATATAACCAATAAAATATTCAGAAGACCTGCAGGATTAACCACCTCCCTACATTAACCACCTCCTTAAATTGACCTAATTTTCATAGACCAGACATGTACCACATGTATGTATCAGTACAATAAACCTAGTTCCTTATGTTAAGCACCTCTGTACGTTGACAGTTTGTTATGGTCCCTTGGGCAGTCAACTTACAGAGGGTCTCCTATATATAGGGACATAAGAGGGGATTGTGAGAACTGACTTATAAAATCATGGAGCCTGAGAAATACTATAGTAGAGAACCAGAAAAGCAGGAGGTATAATTAAGTCCAACTTCAAAGGCCTGAGATCTGAAATCCAAAGGTCCAAGAACCAGGAGCTCTGATGTTTGAGGGCAGGAGAAGATAGATGTTCCAGCTCAAGAAGAAAGAGAGTAAATTTGCCCTTCCTTCTTTTTGCCCTACTCAGATCCTCAACTGATTATATAATGCCCACCCACCTTGGTGGGAGTAGAGCTTCTTTGTCTAATTTTTTTATTGATATGTAATATTTATACATATTTATGGGGTACTTGTGATGTTTTGACATACATGCAATGTGAAATGGTATAATCAGGGTATTTAGGATACCCTCCATCACCTCAAATGTTTATCATTTCTTTGTGTTGGGAACGTTATAAATCTTCTAGCTATTTTGAAATATACAATATGTTATTGCTGACTATCATTCTATGTGCTGTAGAACACTAGAACTTACTCCCTCTAAGTGTATATTTGTCCCTATTACCCAATCTCTCTTCATCCCCTCCCCCTGCACACACCCTCCCACTGCATACACCCTCCCTTTCCAGCCTGTACTGGTAACTAGCATTCTACTCTCTACCTCCATGAGATAAAATGTTTTAGCTCCCAAATCTGAGTAAAAACATGTAATATTAATGTTTCTGTTTCTGGCTTATTTCACCTGACATAATTGCCTCCTGTTCCCAATGCTGCTTCAAATGACAGGATTTTATTCTTTTACATGAATGCATAGTATTTAATTGTGTATATATACCACATCTTCTTAATTCACACATTCTCTGATTGACACAGGTTGATTCTGTATTTTAGCTATTATGAATAGTGCCCCCCAAAACATGGGGGTGTAGGTATCTCTTTGATATAGTGATTTCCTTTCCTTCCTTTCCTTGTGAAGTTTCTGTCAACTCAGTCTATTTGCTAATCTCTTTCAGAAATACCCAGACACCTCCATGGACACACCTAGAGGTAGTGGTCAGTTATCTGAGAATTCCTTAGTCCAGTAAGGTTGACACATAAAATTAGCCATCACAGGTCCATCTCTTGTCAACTTGGCACCCATAGGTATCTCCTTAAGTTTAATCTCCAAGTAAAAACAATAATAATGTCATAATTCCACTTAACAAGATACAATTATCAAATGTACAACCAAAAATGAAGTAATTTCTTCCCCAGAAAGTAAGTAAAGTCTTTGAGTGATGTTTACTCTTGTGACAACTTAAATACTATGATGTAAAATTAACAATATTTCAATGCTAATGAAGGTACTTGCTTAATATTTGTATATGTACACACAAAGTTATTTATAATCAAATAAGAAGGAAGTACTCCTGATAATTACAACAATTACAGTCTAGTTCTTTAACTGATTACATGGTCATAGCTGGTATTGCTGCCACTCTTTTCTACTATCCATTCTGTATTCCTTTGGCCGTCAACAAAAATCTCAGCTGATTGTGGTTCTTCACCTGATGGAGTGACTCCAACCTGCATTTCTGAAAGATCTGAGCCATTTTCAGTCTTGCCTCCCTGACTACATGAGTATAGGTTTTCACTGACCTTAATCCTGAAGCACAGTAATGCTAAGAGATGCCCTAAGGGATCTTCTGTATTCCAGATCTACTCTTGCTAATGTCCATTGTAAAGCAGCAGCACCAATATGTTCTGGTAAAGCAGATCAGTCACTCCAGACAACAGCAAAACTCCTTTCTTGGCCTATTGACTGAGAGGCCTGAGCAGCCCAAAGTGACCATGTGGCAGTCTTAACTTCTAGTTCGATGGAGCCATGACTGTGTCCTCTGATGGAGGTGTTTCTATCTCTGGAACTAAGAGCTCTAGGCCCTAATTTTGCCAATGGACCACTGGGATAATGGTGACTAGTATGGACTCCATGGTAGAAATGAGACTGCTGAGCCCAGCCCTGTGGCTAAGAAAGTCTGGTAAGGAAATCACTGTGAGTTTGACAGAAATCCAAATAGTTTCCAGCACACTCATTATATCATATATTTTTCTCTCAAACTATTCCCTACCCCCATGGCCAATGCCATTGTACTTGTTCAGGTTCTCCTTCATCTTCTCCCTGGACTAATATGCTCCCATCAGAGTTATTATCACATACAAGTTTTCTCTTTTCGTTTGTTTACATGTTGTTTCTGGGATCTGTGTAACGAGCCTGGCTTGGATTCCATGC
This sequence comes from Loris lydekkerianus, assembly GCA_963574355.1. Taxonomy (NCBI): domain Eukaryota; kingdom Metazoa; phylum Chordata; class Mammalia; order Primates; family Lorisidae; genus Loris; species Loris lydekkerianus. The sequence continues at coordinate 47,854 of CAUYPK010056131.1, read as the reverse complement.
CTAACAAGAGCCTTCTGACTATAATTTGTTTTTTTGTTTGTTTGTGTGTTTACAACCTAATCTTTATTGTGTATTATAAAATGCTACTTCAAAAGAATATTTATAGGGCATCCCAAAATGTAAAATGAACAAAAGTAATTTGAATTAGCATATAGCAATTGATACATTCAAGTTTATGTTTATCAAATTGTCTATAGGAGATATATAGGAGATATATTTAATCCATTGTGTTCATAGCAATCTGGGAATTGTTTATAGATTCCTTTTTTTTTTTTAGTTAAATTATAAACACATAGATCGTGTATACATTAATGCATTTATGGGGTACAATGTGCTGAATTCATCTAGAATTACGAATGCTTACATCACACTGACTATAATTTGGATTTCCATTTTGATGCTTTGATAAAATTGAGTTTCTGGACCTAGTAATTTTACCATTCTGAAATAATCATTTTTAAGAGAGTTGTTGAAGAAAAACTCACCACCTCTGTCAACATCTGTGCTCAGAAACCACAATTTGTGTTTCTGAAAATGTTTTCTTTGGGCCAATTAATGACAAATTCAAGATTGAAAATATTTATAATGTCTTCACAGAGGGAAAAATGAAAATCCCCAAATCCCACACCTTATTAAACTCTTGACTCTTATATAGGAATATGTGAGAAAATATAACTTCATGTTTATGAAACATATGTCCTGAATGTGTTTGCCAAGAAGGATGAAAAGCAACATAATAAACAATGTTCTAAGAACCATTCTTAGAGGAAAATGTACATGGCTTTTTTCTAATATAGATATTTAATAGTAGGTAAAGTTTAACTTAAAATTTAAAAAAAGCTTACTAATGTGTTCTAGTATATCTCTTCCTAGAAAAATGAAGATAATGAAATGATGACCACCATGATGATGATGATGGTATAAATACAATGATGGTAGCAACCAACTTTTACAGAGCATTTGTTATGCATGTACTTAGACTTTTCCATGCATTATCTTACTTAGAGTTTAAAAAACCTAGAAGAACGCAAGTAAGTGCATCATTTTGAGATACTGGTTGTAGCATATATCCCCTATACTTTACTGCTCATTCTAAACCTGTTTCCCAATTTTTTTGTTTTTGCTTCAATATTTTTTGAGCTTTTAAAATGTGCCAGACACTATTCTAATTGCTGACAATACAACACTGAATAAAGTGGAGCTTACCTCTTCTTGAGGAGGAGAGAGAGTAAGAAATACATATTAAACAGACATGTCTTGGGAACTCACAAAGTTCGAAAAATTAAAAATAAACCCAAACCTTTAATAAAAATGAGGGCAGCCACTATTTATTCAGTATCTACCATGTATCAGAAGTTTTCAAACATGTTTTAGGCGTGTTCCTTGATTCAACAACAAATATTTATCCAACTCCCACTGATGTGTCAGGCACTGGATAAACAATAGTAAACAGAGCAAATGAAAAACTTGGACTCAGAAAGGGCAAGTCATTGGTCCAAGATCCAAAGATGTAGTAAATGACAAAGCTGGGACTTGTGAATAGGTTTGTCTAACTACAAAAGTAGAGAAGCAGGGTAATCCTTTATGAAGCTGTTGAAATAAATTTGGTGGCACAGACAAGAGGCACAGCATAAAACAGGTCAGATTCTCTCTAAACATAAAAACGGTGTTATTTCCTAAGATTAGATGGGTAAAGGATTAGAGTCAAAAACGACTCCATTATCCAGAGCATTCAGTGAGGACCTAGGATGGTTTGCTTAAATCTCAGCACTAGAAAAACCTTCTTTTTCCCAAAAAACAGTGGTGTGCTTTTAAAAAGGTAGACAAAATAATTTCACTTTCTTTGTTTCTCTACGAAACGTAGATGATCTAAAAGTTAAAATCAATGTTTTATGTTCATTTGTAATAATGTTCTGAAGCCTGACTTTTCTAAATAATGGATTTTCCTGTCCCTCCGCTCCTATGATGATGGCTGCGGATTTTCGTATTTCTGTATTTTTTTTCTAAGTCCCCATTATCCCTTTTAGACCTATAAGATGTTAAAATGGGAAAGTGGGACTCTTTCTACTCAGTTTCAATTCAGACATGATTGGTACCTGGATACCAGAGTAAGACAATTCTTACCCCTGCAATATGCAGAATTTATAAAGGGAATGAAAACAAGCTCCCACCCTCCACTCACAGACGCTTCAGGTAGATAGAGGATAAAATGAGCCCAGAGAGGGGAGAAAGAGAGATTAATGATAACATTTATAGATAGCTGTGGCCATTCTGAGAGTTCTTATCTACACCCTTTGCAGGAGGGATGCAGAGCAATGACACTTTCTAACCTCAAGCCTGGTAAGGGGACTTCAAGGGAACTTCTAAAGGAGCGTTGAAATATATTTCTAGCAATTGGGAGATACAAAGAACTAGTACTTGCCTTCACATGAAAAAGCCGAAGATGACAATGGTCTAGAGTCTGACCCCACCCGGGAAATCTGTCCAGAAGAGAAAAAACAACTGCTTTGTAGTGGAGACAGAGAATCTTTCTACCCTGAGATGGGTTCCTAATCTCTTAGTCTATGTGGATATGTCTGCGTTACCTGTGGGTAAATGTGAGACTCACAGGAGAATCATGATCAGTAGAGCGACTCTCCTAGAATGACAAGTGAACCCTAGAATAGACATGCATTGTTTTAGGCCAAGGAATATATATATGCCAAGGCATCATTCATAGCTTCTGTCTGAAGGAAATTCTTAAACCACTGATCAGTCAATCAGATTTTGGCTGTTTCTTCTATTTAAAAAAAAAAAAAAAAAGTGACACCCCACCCCTGGCACATACCAGCCAAATGAAATTGGCTCATTGGATAGAACACAAAAGCAGGAATTTCATCCCCAAGATGTACAGATGCACTTCATCTAAGGAGTTCATTGATTCCATCAAATGAATATGACTGTCACTTTTCAATTACCTGCCTTCTTCAGAAGCAGAGACTTAATCCACATTACTATAGCATGCTCTTGTTTGATGGAGCAGAATGGAAAGCAAAAAACATTTAGTGCGAAAAGTCTTGGCAATGGCTTTGATGATGAATGTGGGTGGGGTGGAAGAGGAGGTGGCTAGAAGTCAGAAAGTGAAACTGTCTGACTAACCCATCTGAACAGGGGACAGCTGTCACCAAAAGCTAACACAGCTCTTACCTTTGCCCAACACTTGCCAAGCCGTGTTTCATAAAGACAAGGATTTCTCTGACATACCTTCACGTTCTCTAGATCTAATCTGATAACCCACATATATACCCACCACAGTCCAGTTACCAGCCCACATTTTATTGCAGTTTTTAAAATACAGATGATTATGTGGAGAAACAGGGAAACAGTATACATTGAAAACAAAGGTTGAAATTTTAAAACCAAGAAAATTCAAAGCTCATGTCCTGGTAGCCATCCCTCTGACTGCAGCCCTGAGAAGTCACTAGTATGTTGGCTTTTGGCAGTTTTAGCCTGACTTGATTGTGCCAGGAATGAAGCAGGGTCAGAGAGGAATTACTGAGGAGAGTTTAACAAACAAGGTTGTTCTGGTAGACCAGCACACCAAAGAAAATGCCCCGATTTGTAGCGTTTGCCAATTACCATGGTATAAACACTCCCACCATAGCCAATTTCAAGGATGATAAAAATTAATAACAGGCATGCAAAAATTCCTGAAAAATTAACAGTATGCTCTTGCAAGCTACTGCAGGCCCTAACCCACGTTAGCACACTGCTGTGTATAACACAACAATGATCAATACCACCAAGATTCTATAAATATATGTTACAACTTTAATTTCCTGAGAAGATATGCTGTGCAAAAGCAATAAAGTCTCTAAGTTTTTGGCTCTGTAGCTACTCAGCAGGCTCAAAAAAAAAGGAAACAAAAAAAAGACTTCCTAAGAAATAGCTTGTCTTCAGGCTTAGCCAGCTATGAGCATTTTTTTACACAAAATTAAAAAAATTTAAGTTAGCTTTACATGTGATGATATTATTTAATATAATACAGCTTTTCACAAATAACCATAAATACTTAAACTTATTTAAGGTGTAGTATTAGATACCTTTCTATAAGAACCCACAAATAACCAACTTAACAGAGTTCTAAACTTTTGAATTCAGTTTTAAAAGTGGGCACATTGGACTGAGATGGACTCTTCCAAGTGAGGAGGGGATTGGTTGGGGGAAGCCCTAACCAGCATCTTGGGGCTTCCTGCTCCAGGTTAGGAAAGGAAAAGAAGTTTTCTGGTAAAGGAAGAAGCTGTTGTAGTTTCACCCTACCCACGTTAAGCTGAAGGAGAATATGTTCCCTGAAAATTGAGTTTGCTAAATTGCATAGACTTAGAATATGATAGAAGAAATAACAATTCTAAAGCTGAGACAGTGTGGCACAGTACAAAACCCATGGGCTCTGTGAGTCACTTGTTCTATGAGTTGTGGAAAGATGCATGTACTCCATCTGCCTCCATATTCTCATGGTTAAAATTTTCCCAAAAATGCCTGCTCAATTAACCGAATAGAGTTGCTATATGATATACAAAAGCATTTTGCAAACCATGCATAGCCATGCTTTTCAATGCTTTTTGAAAAGCTATGGTATTGTGTATCATGATATACAATAATGGTAACACATACATACAAATTTCTGGGGTTGAATCTAATGATTACAATGGTTACATTTTCTTTACAATTGGCAATATTTATACACACACCCACACACACACACACAAATGAGTTTTCATGAAACCATAGGTTAAGGTTCAGAAAAACCTCATTGATCAGCTGGTTTTATAAAGCACCTTGCATCTTGAGGATGATGAAACCAAGGGAAATTCCAAGATAATGTATATTCCATTTCATGTCACCTGTGCCTCTATTCCAATAATTATTAGAGGGTTATCTATTTTCTCGCATAATCATGTCTAAAGTAGGGTGTTGTTGGCACATCTGGGGCCACCCTACCAGTCTGCATATTTTTTATTAGGAGGGTCTCAGAAGATGAGGATATGGGAAGAATGAAGTGAAGTAGCCCAGTAATTTGAGAATAAGGCCAGACTTTTGCCCTGGATCATTTTTGCATACCAGGTACAGCTTCCATGGGAATAGGACTTCATTTTATTCCATCCATGGATTCAAAGATCAGACAATGATTCTTTGAAGATCTTCTGTCCTTTGCTACCTATATGTATTTTATCATCAATTAATATTGTTGCAGACCCAACATCAGAAGTAACCAAAAGTCTTTAGCTCTTCTTCTGAGTCTCTTTCAGATAAGCACGAGAGATGAAAATTCACACAGAGAAGGGTTCTGTTTGTGTTGATGTGTGTATCTAAACATACTGCAGGCCTTGAAAATCTGCCCCCTCCAAACCACCCACCAGTATTTCTGCACATGCTAAAGAGGATGGAGAGACCAAATCGAGTCTCTAGGAGGTGAATCGGAGATTTGCTAGCAAAACGATCCCCCAGTATGTATTATTTTTTAGAACCTGATGTTCATCATTGAATATCAAGTCTATTATATCTCCAGCATGGAATTCATAAGTCCCTCCTACATTATGGATTGTGGAATTGTATGTTAGAGTTTGTATCATGGCTTCATTTTTACGGAGCTGCACGGCAAAAGGAGCTGCGCCCTTGTAGGTTGTACTGGGAGCCACTTGGCCATAAATTAGATACAGTCCATTCTGAAGTATCTCCAGCTTCCAGTCAGGTAAACTATTCACACATGGAGGTTCATGAAGTGTCATCTGCCATGTTGAGGGTAATGGTCCTATGAAAAATTTACAAGGGAGAGAAAAAAATAGAAAGCATAGTTAGTTTATTATTTAGTTCACCCTCTTCCAGTTAATTTTTTACCACCTACAAATTGTTTCTTTACCCAGTCCATACTAGTTCTTTTCAACCATAAGTTTAATATTTTATGTATCTGCTCCTTGTTAAAGCATTTTCAAATCCTAAGTATATCTCCAAGAGCTCTATGAAATGAATTTGGAATAGAAAAATGAACTAAGCTACTCTGCATTTCTTGTCAATTAATATTTGTTGAAGAGAGGAAGGAAAAGAAGAATCACACACCAGAATGTTAACAACCAGGGTTGGCAATCCATTCCTTTCCGTGCCTTTTCTGTGTAAATACTACTGTTTCACTATCAGTGAGACTTTCCCTAATCAATCTATATTTTAAAAAGTGCTTTCCTATAACTCTTTTCCTCTACCCTGATTTACTTTCTTCATAGAAGATGCCAGCATCTAGCACATTATAAAGTTGTTCATTTGTTTATTGTCTATCTTATATCCACTTGAATATAACATCTTTCAGGACAAATGTATCTTTCTTCTGTTCATTGCTATATCTTCAGCAGCTAAAAGAGTTTCTGGAACCCAGTAGGTGTTCAATAAACATTTTTTGGGTGAATGATACTTCTACATTCCTGAATTAGAGGCTTTGTGTCTAAATTACAGCTGTTCTCAGTTGTATAGGTATGTATCATTCAAGATTCACTTGGGAACTCATTATCTAAACCCTTCAAAACAGCTATTGGTAAATTCATGAGTTTATAAATGGAAATCACTTGACTGTTTAAATGTAAATATCTCTGGTTTAATACTGACCCAAAGAGGTGAAAAAGGACTAAGACCAAGCCATTCATTTTCATTTTCTCAGGTATGTATAGAATTTAAATATTTACCTAACATTAATTGGTTTTATACAGTAGTGTGATTTCAGGGCCACAGGATGTGTTCTTACCACCCAGCATACTTACCTGTCCATAATTTTTGTACTAGGGGGAAAATTCTTTGTCCCATCATTAAAAAGAAACCTCAATAAGAATATATCCTGGAAGAGGTAACACGTCATTTTATATATGAATTCTCATTCATATATTCATATATAAATAATTAATATTGGACTATGAAGATAGATTCTAGAGGAGCATGAAGGAGTGATCTCTAGAGCAAGAGACAAGTCTCCCGAGATCTGCAGTGAACTCTGAGCTCAGTAAATTTCTTCCTCTTTGAAATATGAAAGGCATTAGACAAGTCACCAGGAAGACATATCACAGCTCTCCTATTTAATTGTGTGAGAGTGGTCACTTAAAGGCCACCTTAACATCACTTTTAGTGTGGTTCTTTTACTACATCAAGACAGAATTTAAAGCACACCATGAATTCCATTCCACTTACTGGAAAAGCAAAAACAAAACACAGGGATAAGTAAAGAGAGATGTCCTGATTCTCATAAGCCAAGGAAACGTGGTGATACAAGCAACAGGGGTTGAAGATGTAACTCTAGAAATGTTCTGCTCTTGGCTGAACAAGTGTGTTTGACCTGAAACCTGTAAACAATCAAAAATGTATTTATTTGAGGTTTTGTATATATTCTAAGAAATAATATAAGGCTCGCGTATGAATGCAAACTTTAGGGTATTTTTTTCTAAGCAAACATCAGGTGACTCTAGGGGAATAATACTCAGAAGCTAAGATCAGAGGAGAAAGAAGTAAAGGAAGTAGCCAGGCTCGCAATTCTCATTCAGAAGCAGCAGCAGCACCCTCTCATGTACTCCACTGGACACTGGCAACAAGGGAAATATGAGAAATTGTGAGGAAAGGTTGCAGACATCTGAAACTTGTGCTTTTTAAAACACAGTATTAGAAAACATTTCTGGAGCTCAGATTCCCACACTCTATAAGAGTGCTGTCCATTCCTTCCCAGAGATGAGGCCTTCAATGTGAGCTTTCTCAGGTGTGGGCTTGCCTGGGTCGTTTGCCTTTGAAAGCCTTAGCTCCTAGACAACTGCCAAGCACGTGGTAAGCAATTATAAATAGTAGTTGAAAATTAATAAAACATAATACAGGCTTTCTCAAAAGCACTGGCACCTGCTTTCTTGCATTAAAAACTAAGAAATGTCAAGAAAGGCATACAAGATATGTTACTCACCAAACTTAGCTAGACAGGGCTCAGTAGCAGTCTGTTGGGGAAAGAAAACAGGAATTGATCAGGTTGATGACAGTGTCAATACTTTTTTGATTGATTTATTGAAAGCTTCAGATTGCTGAGGTAAACTATTATATTTTTCCATAGCCATAAAAAAAAAAAGAAAAACTCCACTATGTCTTAGATCTCTCACCTTCTGTTTAAATATGACCAGCTTTATTCTTTTCCTTATTTCCTTCCTCTTTTTCTTTCTTTTTCTTTTCTTTTCTTCTTTTCAGAGTCTTACCTCTGTTGCCCAGCCTAGAGTACAGTGGTGTCATAATAGCTCACTACAGCTTCAGACTTCTGGGCTCAAGTTATCCTCTTGCCTCAGCCTCCCTACTAGCTGGGACTACAGGATCATGCCACCACACCCAGCTAATTTTTCTATTTTATATAGAGACAACGACTAGCTATGTTGCTCTGGCTAGTCTCCAACTTCTGATCTCAAGCAATCCTCCCAACTTGGGCTCCCAAAGTGCTAAGATTACAGCATGAGCACCATGCCTGCCTATCCTTTACCTTTCATTACCTAGCTGCCCTGTTGGCCTTTTAAGCAAAAGATAAGGCCTCATTCCATCACCGATCCTCTACGCACAGGACAACTATTTGATCTTGTATGTTTCCCTTTTTGAACTATAAAAGTTTTCTGTAAACAGCAGTCTCCAAACCCTAGTGACCGCACAAAGTATTCTATTGACATGTGCAAAGAAAGTAATGGAACTTCTATTTATGTTTATTTTTATTTAAAATAATACATCAAACTCTAGAAATATTTACAACTCTAATTGACAAAGCTACCCTTATATAACATTCAGACAACCACATGTCATATACAGTACCTGAGATACCCTGAGAGACAGTTTCAAACAGCTGCAACGTACTGCAGTTTACATGCTACAGCAACAGTTCTCAACCTGTGGGTCACGACCCACAGAAACTGTATTAAAGGGCCATGGCATTAGGAAGATTGAGAGCCAACCACTGTGCTACAGGATGCCATAAGTGTAGTTAATTTTACCAATCTAAGTGTTTAAATGCTGAGGGCTCAAAAACACACAGTAGTAGAAGAAAGTATAACCACAATTATTTTACCATCCTAAGTTCATTAGCTTCTTTATGGCAAAGCAGTTAATGGACTTTTAAAACTTAAAGATATTGCACGTTTCCCTTTTATAGGATTTCCCTGGCCGCTTTGCTAGGAATAAACAAAAAGGAGGGAGGCAAGGGAAAATGTTGTGAGACTATAGCTAAGATATCACTGTAGTTGTTCATCAAGGCAAGAAAGCACAGAACCTCTGACCAGGGTGCTGGCAGTGGAGATGGTGAGAAGTTTACTAGAAAATAGAACCAATGGGAGTTCCCAACATGGACATGGGGTGATCATAAGAAGAGGCAAAGAAGACTTCAAGACTTTGGGCCTAAGTAATTGGAAAAAATAAAATTGTTATTCACTGAAATGGACGATTGAAGGGAATAAATTGGGGTGGTAGTGAAGGGGCAACAATTGCAAGTTTGTCTCTGGACGTGTTAATTTTGTGATGCTTACTATAATAGATATTCAGGAAAGTGTGTCAATTAGGCACATGGCTGGACATGTGAAGCTGCAAGTCACAGAGTCCTGGTGATATTTAGGAGCTTTCAGCTCATAGGTGATGCTTTGGACGTGAGACTGTCTGAGACCACCAAATCAGGGAATGCAGATGGAGAGGAGCACTGGGGCGTTGCCAGGTTTAGAAGTCAGCGAATGAGGAGGAGCCAGAAATGGAGAATAGAAAGGGAGGTCAGTGAGTCTGAAAAGGCTCCAGCGGAGTGTAACATGTGGAACCCAAGACAGAGAAGAAAATATTTCAGGGAGGAGGAGTCATCAGCTGGTGTCAAATGCTGACTAGTCAAGTAAGATGAGGACAGAGAATTGACTGATGGATTGGGCAACACAGGAGTCAGTGGAGTTCTTGACAAAAGTAGCTTCTGGGAGGTGATGAGGGAAGAACCTTAGGTAAAATAGATTTACTGAAGGGTAAGTGGGAAGAGAGAATTCGGAGGAGTTTTGCTGTAAGAAAGAACAGAAAAACTGAGTGGAGCCTGGATGAAGGTGAAAGGTCAAAGAGGTGGTGGTGGTTGTTATTGTGGCTGCTGCTGCTCTGGTTTTGGTTTTGATTGTTTCAATATGAGAGAAATGACAACATGTTGGTTGCCATTTGGTGAGAATATTCCAGTAAAACGGAGGAGTAAAATTTAAGAGAATTGTTGGAAGTGTCCCTGAGTAGGTAAGAGGTGATAGGATCTAGTTCATAGGTGGCCTTGGACAGGTGGGTGGACAATTTATCGATAGTGACAAGAGATAAATACAGTAAACATGGGCACAAATGCAGGTGAATGGTAGATACAGAGGCTTTGGAACCTCTTTCATCCCTGTTTCTGTTTTCTCTTGGAATCTGGAGCCAAAGGTATCAGCTGACAGTAACAATGAGTAAGAGTTATTAGATGTTGAAGGAGAAGCCAAAGGTATGAAATAGTTCAGTAGAGGAAAGTGAATGGACTTGGAAAATATGGGTGTTTCCAGGGCAGCACTGAAATCACACTTGATGGTAGTGGCCAAGAATTTAAAGTAAGACCGTGCAACCAGTGCCTGTGTTTTACTTCAGACACTGCTGACTGTGAAAGACTAAGAGTGGTTTGATTTAATCAGTGCTGGAGGTTTTCCATGGCTGGAGTTTTGCCATTAATGTGTAATGAAAAGAGAGAGAAACAAGTGAGTAGGTTTATACAAGAGAGATGTTGTAAGTATGACCTTGGGATGCAGTTGCATAAGAAGGGAGGGAAGGCATGAATGGAGTGAGGGACAAGATTATTTTAATTAAAAAAAAACAACACAGTGGATTGAAACTTAAGTGTCATGACATGCAAATATGCAAAGATGTATCCTTCCATTTTGATCTACGTGTCTTTCTGAGGTGATTTTTCAGCTATGATAGTCAAAATCACGAACCAAAGTTAAAGTAACTTAGAATAGAAACTTCAATTTGCTGTATCATAAAATGTTATGCTAAGAGTAAAAAATAAAATAATCTATTGTATTAAAATATTATTTTAATTATTTTAGTAATGTTTATATTAGAAAAATATGCTATGTTGGTAAAAGTAAATGGTTTTACTTTGAGGAAAAAACACAGTCTTTGGCTCATCCTTATAAACTTCTGTTTTGTGTATTTTTAAATGTACATAGTATTTGCATATAACATAATAAACATACATATTTTGAGAATTATACTGAAACATTGTGTTGATAAAGAGGTTTAGTCAAATAGTCTAGAAGCTATTATTCTAAGAAATAAATTGCTGGGTTCCCTATAATTGTTTTTGTTTTTATGATTATTTCATCCTCATTTTGGAATTTCTTAGAAGAGATGTTGAAATTTGGTTTATTTGAACATATGATAGGCATCTGACAGGGACTCGCTTAATCCCAAATTCTTCATTTATAAAATAAGAAAAATAATAGCATATAGCTTGTTGAAGTTGTTGGGTTTTAATGGACTAATTCCTATGAAAAGCTTTGCCCAGCTGTCCTGTCTGGACCTGCTCAATAAATATTAGCTGTTTTGATAATGATGGTGATCAGAATGAAGAATTGAACAAGAATGTAAATACCTATATTCCCAACGTTATGCATTGTAAGTGAGAGAATAAATATAACTTATGCTCCTTCCCTCTCAAGTTTATATCCTTCTAGAAAGACATGATTACACACATGAAGCAATTAGGAAACAATCTAAATGTTAATGAGTGCCAAATACATGCCACAGATAGCATCTATGTCAGCTACTATGCATAAGCAGAGAAACCTAAGGCCACAAATTAATTTCCAGAGCAGGAAATTCTGGATAATGTACTGCAGTAGCTCTAGCTATAGAAACCTACCATTGTGGTAGTCTCTAATTATTGCCACAGATAAAAATCTGCCTAATTACAAAATCATCAACTTAGTTGTGAAGTCTAGTCTTTGAGGGAACTGATATAGATAGGCAGAGAATATCCATGTTGTTAAAAGATCTTGTTAAGTTTATGGCCATCATAATGTCATTAATAGTAATGGTGCAAATATTAATCACTACCATCTGCTGAGAGCCTACTACATGTTAGGCATTATGCTGTCTTATTGATCCTTTCTACAACTCTTTAAGAATTAGCATGCTCATTTGGCAGATGAGGAAATGGGGAAAAGAGGGATTAAGTAGCCCAAGATCATGCAGCTTGTATGATTGAAAACTCTCACTCCATTACTTTGTTGGGCAGTTTCTGTACATAATTCTGGTAATGTTTGGAAGGAATAAATACCCACTTCTAAAAAGCAGATGGGACTTTCAGCTTAGTTTAGTTTTGCTTAGAAGGATCAGTTGTTCTTGTAACCTCCTTTTAAGTCTAGATTTATATAGTAGGACTCAACAGGGCCAAAACAATCATTCTTTCTCCAAACCAGCCCTAATCAGATTATCATTTGGAAATGAAATCTATTGCTTTTAAGTATAAGTACAACTTCCTTTTTTGGAAGTATCCTTCATTTCACTGAAGCAGGAGACTCTCCTGAATGAATACTTGGTTTCTTAGAGACAACTTCTGTGAGATTCCTTTCACTCTCTAGGGATTAATGAAATTCCTTGGACTCATAGCCTATGCTTTTACTTAAATGTCCTCTGAAAGAAGAAAAGGGGGGGGGGGTTAAGGAAAAAAAATTCTCCCAAGGAAATTTGTGTGGGTATGAAAGGAGCCTAGCTTCCCATTTTACACTTTTTAAATTAGTGTCTAGAGATTCTGGAATGTAGAGCAGAAACTAACATGAAGTAAAACTCTAATGTTCACTGGTATTGTGGGGCGGTAGAAGTGGCCACATCATAATGACTCACCATCCGCCAGCCACTCAGACCTCTTTTCTAAAGATATTTATTTGTCACCAATTAGGAAAGGGAAGTGCAGGTAAGTGGAAAATGGGATGCATGAGCTAATATCATTACACATTTGACCAGGCCACTGGCTTTTCCCACAGAAATTCATCTTTCAAACATCCTGTCAAAACAATACCCTAAAAGCCTTTTATACCTTTTTAAACTTGGAACAAACTCTGCACTATCTTTAGAAACAGAACCTTTCATTGAGAAAGTGCATGTTCTCTAGAAGAGAGAATTCCCAAGTCTGGACTTAAACACATGAATGATAGTTTGATTCTGGTGATATCCTGGATGACTCTAGCACTGTCGTCCTTCCTCTTTCCCTTTGCAAGAGCCACTGAGTAGTGACTTGGAGAAAAGCATTTCACTCCTCTTGTGTGCATCTGTTCCTTAGTCAAATGCAGAAACTGATGATGCTAATATTCAATGACCATAGGGCCATCTGGCTGATAAAACTTGAAGTAAATTTTAAAAGAAAAAAACACTTCCAAATTTAAGTTATTGCTATTCTCACACTTCCTCTTCTTCAGAAATCTAAACACTCAGAATTTCTGACACTTCTTTTCTTTCTGCTCAAACATCACTGCTCCAGAAAGTGCACATTTCTGCTTGATACATTCCTCCAGAGCATAGGCTTGTGATTGGAAATCCCTCTGTTGCACCTCCTTGTATAAGGTCTAGGGAATACAAATTATTAATGGACTATTGGGGAAAAATTTGGCCAACGCTGTACCTACCGTAACTAAATTAATATCTATTGTTATTAATTTAACAATTAAAGAGAAGTACCTCCTCCTCCTGCATCTTTTCCCAATTGCTTTCAAATATCTTAAATGGTAGAACCATATCTTTGAAATCTTTGCTGTCCATTCACCTTGGAAAAATGTTTCTGCAGTCATATCCCAACCCTTTCTTAGAAAGACATACACCACTTTATTTTCCCCAAGGCTCAGAGTCTTTAGATGTAATCAGAAATGGGACAACATCTAGTGCCAGAGAGGAAAAACATCTAACACAGACCCTAACTTATGTCCATTCCCAGTGTACAATCCCATTCTCTAGGCCCACAAGGTGCAGCTCAGTGGGAAATTCCTGCTAAAGCATCAGGAGCAATAGGCTTCCTCCATGAAGCCTCCCCTGATTGCCCCAGCCTAAACTCATTGCCCCCTACTCTTGAATCCCTAAGGCACTTAAGTTCACTACCCTTAGAGAAATTTTTGATCATTGCATTTTATAGCTAAAAGAAACATTATAATCATTCCCATGAGAATTTTTGATTATTGCATTTCTTAGCTAAAAGAAACATATAATCATTCCCTCTGAGAATGATGAACAAACTGAGAACCAGAGAAAGTAAATGGCTCTCTTGAATGTATACAGCTGGTTATTGGGAGACCTAGAACCAGAATCTAGATCTTCTTACTCTTAGCTCAGTGCCATTTCCCTCCTCAAGATACAGTTATCTCTTGTTACTTACCTTATCCTGTCTTTCATTATCTTTTTGTGTCTTTTCCCACACTAAGACCACAATTTTTACCCTATTACCTGAGGGCAAGCATTTTATTAGACACAGTTTTTATTCCACCATGAGGATACAGAGGGAAAAAAAAAAAAATCTTCTCTATAGGCATCTACTAGTTGACTGCTTTAATCAAGCAATTCTCTCCATCTAACCCTGTTCTGCAGCCAGCATCTAACATTTTATGATAGCTTTCATCTCAAAACATTCAGATAAACCTCAAAAGCCATGTCATGACAAGATTAGAATTGTATGTACATTATTTGTCTCTTCCTCTCAACTATCTCTAGCAATACTGAGGGACAATGATAATAGCTAGACTAACAAATGAATAAGGGATTATAGTAAACAGCAACCTTAGGTACTGTCACCTCCTTACCTTGAATGGGTAAAAAATGGCTATTATGATGAAGCAAAGCAATAGTATCAGAACTGCTGGCATGCAGATGATCCATGGCTTCCAAGATGATCTCTGTGCTCCTCGAAGACTTGAATTGTTTAAAGGCATATTTTCCATGTGGTTCAAACTCATTTTTTGGAGAAATGAGTGGTGTGGAAAGCAGATATTCAGAAGTGATGGGTTGAAGATGCAAACCATGAGCATATATTATGTTAAGTAGAAGTGGGTGTGGGAGGCGGAGTTTTCCTTCTGTTGGCAAAGGACACTTTCCAGTTGAAGCGCTGCCTCTCTCTCTTGGTACCAGGCCAAATCCTAAGGAGCAGAAGGCCAACAGCTAACACGAACACACATTTAAAAAAAAAAGAAAAGAAGAAAACCACCATAAGGGAAGTTCAAAGTAAAATAAATTCTTTCCTAAAGCAAGAGGAAGTACACTGCTTGAGTCCAGTGCTCCTTGGGGAGAATAAGGTGGTATGCCCACCTAACAAAGCACTCCAAATTATTTCTAGATAAGAGAATTGCTTGTTTATAAGAATAAAGTTTGAGATTAAGCTCTGTCATACTCAGGATATCATAAACATGTGAAGCAGGGTGTCAGGGTGCTAGAGAAGCTAAGTTACATGGTTTGGAAAAAATAGACTTTCAATCAAGTGATCATGTTGCATACCTGAAATATATACCATTTTTTATTTGCCAAATATGCCTCAGTAAAGGTAGGAAAAAAAACTATGGTCACAAAATATTTTCATTAGTTCATTCTAACACTAGAATGAACATCTGTTCATTCTGGGATATTTTCTAGAAAACTGCATGTGTGTTATAAGATTTTAATAAAAATGCATAAATACAACAAGTTCAATGTTCTCATATTTCACCATTTTACAACTATGAAAACCTAGTGCTGGTATAAAATAGAAATAAAGTTATTGTGCAGAAGGCTATTTTCTTGCATCACGCCCCCAGCCTGAGCTTAATACTCTATTCCATAAAAAAGTTCTGTTTTTTTCCTGGCCCCCAAACTGCTGATTTACTACAAAATCAAGAATATCTCCTGCTTTTCTGTCTCTCAATCTCTTAACCTTTTTTCAGAATGCCAGCATCATATGCTAGAAAGAACTTTTCAATCCAAAGACCTGAAGAGCAGAAGCTGGCGCTGCTCACTCTTCCCTGTTCTATGGCCTTAGGCACGTACCTGGCTACTGTGAGTCACAGTTTCCTTAACTGTGAAATGTAGAAAATTTCCACCTTCCAGTGCTTTTGTGAGAATGAAATAGATGTTAGAATTCAGGTGTTTTACAAGTGTTACATTATTTCTTCTCCATCCTCTTTAGAGATACAGTGAAGATTAATTCAACCACAGAATCCCAGAAAAGAATGAACATTTTTTGTTTTCCAAAGGCTACCATTCAACTGAAGTTCTCTTAAGTAAAATGAAAATATTTTAGAGAAAATCACTTTTTAATCTAAGAAAATATCAAACATTTTTAATTATAAAAAAAGCCCAGAGATTTAACAACCTCATTTATGAAGAAGGAAATTAAGGAAAATAGAGATTAAGCTGTATCTGAAGCCACCAATGGCTGATCAACTGTAGAGTTAAAACTGTATCCAAGCCCAAGGATATGGTTTTGTACCCCAACCATTTTTCTTAAAACCATACTATTTGCAGCAGTATTTCTCACTGAACTGTCAAAATTTTAACTTTGGCCCCACTTTACCTTGATCAATAAACTATTTCTGAAGAGAACTGTCACATGAAAATAATTTTTCAAGACAACAAATGTTTCTGTGGCTCTGCTTTAGCTGCTGTGATGCACAGATGAATAACAAACAGGCTTTATAAGAAGACTCAGACCTTGATCCCGTAATTCTTGTAGTTGCATCATGACATGGAATTGAGACATGATGCAAGTTCACAGACACAGAATTTAAAACTGACCACTGAAAAGTTAACTTATTTCCTGCTGGCATTTTTGATCTGCTCCTTCTCCTGTGTCCTTTCCGAATTTTCTATGGAACTGCCTCTGCTTATGCACTTTAGTAAACATTTATTCACACAAGAAACTTTTCCAAATAACATTCACTTCCTCCTTCTGTCCTTAACCACGGTTAGGCTCTGGTATATCCTGATTGATTATTTTAACCTTATGAGAGTGCCTGAAGAAAGATGACACACTTATCTCAACAAAACTACATTCCAAGGCTTCTTTCCTTGAGACAAGATTCAGAAATGAAGAAAAGGTCAAGTTGGGGCAGGTGACAGTAGGAAAGACTTCCTGAAATTCTAAAGCAATGAGTCACAACTGGTACCTTTTTTTTTTTTTAATGTGAACTAACAGGATTTCATGCGACATCGCAGTATTTGGCAAGAGGTAAGTGAGCACCAAACTCTAACTTTTGTGTCTGTAGTCTATCACTGTCTCAGATACTTGGGAATGAGGTTTTTAAGCAAGCCTGACTAGCAAATCCATGTTGAATATTCACTATCTGCCCATTATGATGCTAGAAAATTTGGGATAGACCAAATAAACTGAAACAGTTGAAATGACAGATTAGAAATCAATTGTTCAAGAGGAAAAAGGAAAGTACTCTTTCTTGAGAGAGTGGTAAAACTTGAGAAATAAATATTCAGATGTTCATTACATATAAACACCTATAAATGTTAGAAATTAACATAAGGGATCCATCTGAATGATGACAAAAACCCCAAACTTATTAATAGACCTAGTAGTTTTCTTTAAAGGGCTGCAAAGTATGAAGTTCAGAAAAACCAAAGAAAACATCTGTTGTTTATTTTTCCTATTGCAAAAAAAAAAAAAGGACCCTAAATTTGCTTAATTAAGCAATTTTAACTGTATTGATGGTTGCTTTCAATTCAGAAAGAATTTGTTATATTGCACCTTAACTGTGGTTCAGTTATTGACTAAGTCACACTAGAATGCATTAGACACCACAGTATCTTCTCTGTGCACAATCACATTTAAAGCAGTGCTTCATTGGCTCCATAGATAAAAATGTTGAAATTGACACTTGGGGAGATGAATCATTTGCCCATGAAGGTAGAAAAGATATTGAATATTCCTCTGTTGGACTCCAAAACTCATATATTTTCTACCTCTCTATGCTGAAATATATATGAAGTAGATACTATGGGAAGTAAACAGAGTGGGAAATATGTTAACAGCAGGGAGAGAATTGAGTGGATGTCAGTTTCCTCCAAGATCCTGCATTACTCAGGCCTGTACTCACCACCACATTCCTCCTACTGTTTATTATGATCTCGTCTTTGTAACAGTGTATGTGTCACACATTCACTCATGTAACTTGCAATTATAAGAAGGAAAAAAAATAGTATCTTAAAACTAATAAATGCCCGGGGCGGCACCTGTGACTCAAAGGAGTAGGGCACCGGCCCCATATGCCAGAGGAGGCAGGTTCAAACCCAGCCTCAGCCAAAAACTGAAAAAAAAAAAGTAATAATAATAACAACCTAATAAATGCCTACTCTGTAAAGAGAATTATGTACAGTTCAGCACACATAAATACACATACAGAGGGTACCAAAAAATGGATACACATTTTAAGGAAAAACTGTATTAAAATTGTAATATTCTAGTCACATTTGACTTCTGCAATCATAAGAGATAACAAGATCCAACATACAAGAAAAATATTATTGGTATATATTGAGTATAACATTTTTAATAACAGGTTTTTTCCTTTCTTAAAATATGTATGCCTCGGCACCTGTAGCTCAGCAGCTAGGGCGCCAGCCACATACACCAGAGCTGGTGGGTTCAAACCCAACCCAGGCCTGACAAACAATGACGACTACAACCCCAAAATAGCTGGGCATTGTGGCAGGTGCCTGTAGTCCCAGCTACTTGGAAGGCTAAGGCAAGAGAATCGTTTAAGCCCAAGAGTTTGAGGTTTGCTGTGAGCTGTGATGCCACAGCACTCTACCCAGGGTGACATAGTAAAACTCTGTCTCAAAAAATATATATATATGTATACATTTGTGACACCGTCGGTATATATTCATATATACACGTATGGTATTATATATATACATATACACATGTGTATATTACATGCACTATAAATTCTAAGATATACAGGAGCTTCTTAAATCAATCTCTAGATCATCATCTCTTAAAAAAAAACTACTAACAAACCAAACAGGTCAGTCTAGGAAATATTTAGCGTTCAAATTCAAATTTTTTTAATTCCACAACCTGGGGACCTTCTTTTTTTGCCCCACACTGTCTTTCTTTGTGCTGTCTATTTTTGTATATCCACTTTTTCAGAGTCCTTACCAAATTCTTCGCTGTTTCTCTATGGTTTCTAGCTCAGGTACAGACTTTAAGTATAAAGTCTACTGGCCAATTTCCATGGAAGTCTTTCTGTGCTAGCCACCTGCCTTACTATTAATAATAATATTTTAGAATGGCTGAGATGCTGTAGGTCCTTGTACCTCTAGCCTGAGTCCTCTATATCAGTAACATGTTGTTTCTGTACACAAGTATTTGTGTGTGTGTGTGTGTGTGTATTTGTGTCCTCTCTAGACTAGTCAATATAGTGTGTCGTGGCCATGAGAGGAGCATCTTAGATGTCTTTTGATGGGAAGAATGACTTACTGTTTAAAATCTAGACTGAAAATATTTCCCACTGTGCAATATGGATGGCATGATACTTTTTATTTGAAACTATCGAACATCACCCAAGAAGTTGTAAAGAATGGGCATTGCTGTTAAATAATATCTTGCCCAATATCATATAGAATTTGGTATTTCACAAGCTAATACATCCCTTTTGGAAAGAAGTATGGAGAATACTTAGGGATCTAAAAGTAGAACTGCCGTTTGATCCTGCAATTCCTCTTGTAGGTATATATCCAAAAGACCAAAAATCACTATATAACAAAGATATTTGCACCAGATTGTTCATTGAAGCTCAATTCATAATAGCCAAGTCATGGAAGAAGCTCAAGTGCCCACCAACCCATGAATGGATTAATAAATTGTGGCATATGTATACCATGGAATATTATGCACCCTTAAAAAAGATGGAGACTTTACCTCTTTTATGTTTACATGGATGGAGCTGGAACATAAACTACTTAGTAAAGTATCTCAAGAATGGAAGAGAAAATATCCTATGTACTCAGTACTGTTATGAAACCAATTTACTCACACTTTCATGTGAAGAATAGATCACAACTATGGCCCAAGATGAAGGAGGGTGGAGGGGGGAGGGGAGGGGAGGGGGAGGTCAAATCGAGGGAGAGTGAATGGTTGGATCACACCTATGGTGCATAATGCAAGGGTACATGTTGATCTATTAGTATAGAGTATAAATGTCTGAACACAATAAGTAAATGAGATGAGGTATATATTAACCTGTGTGATGTAAGCATTCCTACTTCTATATGAAATCAGTACATTGTACCCCATAAATGCATTACATGATCTATGTGTTTATGATTTAATAAATAAAAAATAAAATAATTAAAAAAATAAAAGAATTTGATATTTCACCTATAAATCTTGCTAAAATTAGAGTCTTGAGGCTCCTGAGACTAAGTATTCCCCCTAAATCTCCTGGATTTCCTTGAACAGTCTGCAAGAAGGAGATTGAAGGAAATACTCCCTTTCCTCTTCTATTTGGCTTCCCCTCCTTGACAAGATCCTAAAATTTACCCCTCCAAACTACTACACACCATCTTCAGAGGAGAATAATCAGCACATTCACTGAGCCAGCACCTAACTATGCTGCATTCGTGCAGAAATCATTGAGGACACTTTCTCATTTGTTTTTCCAATTTTAGCACTGACATTGTGCCATTCAGTTTAGGCACCATGGTTCATGGCTAGATTTGTTGGGTTTGGCACCAGGAATCAAATTAGTATGGAAAGATTTCAGCTTATCTATAGGAAATGATTCCTAAATACTACAGAAAGACATGTTATTCCTCTTACTCATATTGCTGAATGCCTTTTCTGCACCTAGTACAATGTTAGGAGCTTTAATACTGGCAGACCAGAGTGCATCCCTATCTTCAAATTCATTATTGTGGTTTGTTTGTTTGTTTGTTTGTTTATTTATTTTTACTTTGCTTTGTTTTTACAGCTAATCAGGGAAAGTGATAAATATATGTGGCCATTGTACAAGAAGTGTTGTTATAGTGTGAACACCAAATACATGACCTTCTTCAGAGGAGAAGGGAGTTTTATAAGGGAGGTAAGGTCTAGCCTGGCACATAAATCTGAAGAGAGGTTAGCCAGATGAAAAACCTCATAATAGTTAATTCTCTTATGCCAATCAGTTACTGCTTGTATTAATAAACTTACTGAATAGAATGATATATAAATATACATAGTAGAGTATAACTATATAGAGTATAACATATGAATATATATTTCATGTATGTATGTGTTTATGTCAGGCATTTTACTTAGCAATAAAGAAAGAAAAACAAGTAAGACAAGGTCCCTGACCTAAAAGAACACATTATGTGGTCATTACTGGTTCTCTTACATTTGAGCTCTCTAAACTTACATTAAAAATATGCTTGCAGTCATAGTTCTTTCTTATATGATGTTATGTAACTTCCTTGGAGTTACCAGGTAATTCCATTGGGGTGAGAACCTGCCAAGCATCTAGAGTTACTCAAGCTCAGCTACCCATCTATCCAGTTTGGTGACTTTAGCCATGAATACAGTAGGATGTTCTTCTAGAAAGAAAAGTTCAGGCTGGTATGCCAATGGAAAAAACACTGAATCACAGGCAACATTGCGGAATGCTGCTGGATGAAGTAGTGCTAACAGAAGCCAACAGGCAGTTTCCATTTATTAAATAAGGAACAAACACCCCCTGAGGAATTACCTGTGAAAATCATGCCAAGATATTCTCCCTCCCCACACGTACACAGTCTCCTACATCTCCTCCTGGTAGGTCTCACAACCCTTGAATTCCTAGATAATGTCAGGCATCATCCTCTCTGATTGCAACACCACTCAGTGGTGGTTTCAAATGTTGACCATAAAGAAAGAAGATAGAAAATTTAGAGTAACAGGAGATGAAAAGTCAGTGTGCACCCAAAGATGAGACCAGAGAATAGGAGAGGTTCAGGACAGGTTTAGACATAGGGACAAAGCCAAAAATGACAACCACCCCCAAGGGTAGTTAGAGACCTCTTTTAAATGAGGCCACAGTGGAAGGGAAAATAGCACTGCTTGCTAGAGGATTCTAATGGGCTAGGGTCTTTTGGTGCAGAGTTTTTTGGGCAGGGCTATCTAAGCCCTTTGTGGCCTTTTGTTCCAGGAGGGGAGGTGGCGGAGGAGGGTTTGTGTGGGGCCCTGCTGGGCCTACAACAGGAAACAAATATGTATGAAAACCTTACTCTCTTTCAGGTACCCTGTTTAAATTTTAAACTCAGGAATTGTTTTATTTAATCTTCACAATATTATGAAGTAGGTCATGCTAATCTTATTTTATGGAAGAGAACATTGAGGTTAAGAAATGTTTAACATGTGCCCTAGGAGGCCCACAGTCTCCCTAGAGAGAGGAAGAAAGGACTTCTGAGAGAAGTGATCACTCTTCCGAGATGCACAGATAAATGATGAAAGTGACATCATCAGCAAAGAGATCAGGAGGAAAAAATAGTTCTGACTTTCTGCCGTGCTCTGCAACTCTTCCTCTCAAAAAAGAAGCCCCAAATCCCCTCTTCAAGGAGGGTAAACTATGGGACCACACCTATGGCACATATTGCAAGGGTACAAATCAAACCTGTCAAGTGTAGAACATAAATGTCTTAACACAATAATCAAGTAAATGAGGCAAAAGCTATGTTGATTGGTTTGATGTAAGCACATCAGATTGTATTAAAAAACTAACACCTTGTACCCCCCGCATATGCACGAATGTATTCATGATCTATGTGTATATGACTTAATAAAAAACAACAAAATCCCCTCTTCCATCCATCCCATCCAAGAAAGAGGAGAGTTAAATCATCAATTGGATAGCTATCTCTTGGTGACACCAAAACTAAAGTATCTCCAGGGTTGAGGTCAATGAGAAGGTCTTAGTTTTACTCAATCCCTTCTTTAGGCTTTGTAAACAACATGCACACCCCATGGGAAATTCAGGCTGTACCAGTAAACTGGCTAAAGAGAAGCCATTTTGCTTCCACTACGCTTTCACTGTCCTGTCTTAAAAGTTTAGAATTAGCCTGCTACTTGCTTAGACAGCCACTGGGTACCAGATTAGAAAACAAGCTTGAGGAAAAACAAATCTAGAGCCCAGAATAGGCCAATAACAGACAGCTGATGACGAGATCCACCAGATGACCTATTGTTTCCTGATAACCATCAAACAAGTCCCAACTTCTGCAAAGCTTGCTTTCTGCTACCAATAGCCTCTACCCCTTCCCTGTATAAGTTGCTCAGTAAGCAGAAGAGATGAGATGGTTTTTGAGATAATAGTTCACCACTGTCTCCTCAGGCTGCTAAAAAAATAAAATATTAAAATAATTTTTAAAAAGGAAATGTTTAACAACTTACTGGCTGTCATACAACTAATAAATTCAAATCCAGATAAGTTTAACTCTAAAATCCATTCTTTTCTTTGTGTCTTAATAAATGAGTATCTGAACTTGGCTTCAGTAGGCGAAGAATTTTAAAATAGAAAAAATTAGCAACATGAAAGATCTTGATGTGCTCCACTTCTGACTGTGACATCTACCAATATCTTTCTGAAGGAAAAACTTTTTCTAAATAAATGTGTCTTTTTTTAAATAAGCATAACTTTTTGCTTTATCTTTAACTTGACATTCTTCTTCTTTTTCCTTCTTAATTTCAAAATGACTCAGATTTTTCAGATGGAGCTAGATTTTAACTCTAAGTTAGGATGAAGATATTAAATGTAGTAGAAATGCAAAAGAATTTCTGGCCACAAAAATTTTCTCATGGCTTGACTTTTCATAAAAGTAATTGATGCTAAATGAGGAAAATAAAACCTTTATAGTCCAATACTATTTGTATAATATCCATATATTTTAAATTTTATCCTTTGTGTTAACTTAAGGATGAGAATAATAATAATAGTAACATCTGTGGGCAAACATTGAATCATAGAGAGTATTAATTAAATGAGAAATCTAGACCCAAGTAAAGTTATGGGAACAAAATGGGGGAGAGTAGATACTTATGGTAGTTTCATTGTAGGAAAAAATAGATGTTCTAGAAAGTATAAAGCAAAGAAAAATAGGACAGCAATTGTGGTAGAGATGACAGATGACTTCCAACAACTGTTACATCATTTGTTTATGCCAATAGCACAAGGACTAATGCAAATATTCTATGAATAACAATATTACAGCAATCACAGTAGCCACAACAACCAACACTCATTCCTTACCTTCTCTCTGTTACTCAAGAGTTGATCAGCCCAAAATAAGGACTTGACCATGTTGATTTGAAGTCACCCAATGTGCAAGACCATTTTAGGTTCATTGCAGAAAATATGCAAATTTACTGTCATATGTGTTTATCATGATTGTAGGTGATGTGCCAGTGCATGGAGAGCCAGGAATACCAAATGACACGGGTTTATGAAATGTGTAAGCTCAGGAAAGGAAAATGGGTTCTGGCTCCATCTTCACCCTTTTCTAAGTCCAGACTGCTTTTGTCTCCCTCAATCTCTAGTGGCATGGAGCTGGTGGATGTGGAAAGTCCAGGCCTTCTCAGTTCCTATCTAAGTTCCTATTGCTCCTTAGTGTTTTGAAGTAGTGCAAAGAGTTCCAGGGCAGCACCTTGGGGAGGTGGAAAGAGGACAAGCATACTAGATTCTAGATCTGATTCTATCCATTTAGCTACTATGTGGTCTTCAGCATGTAAAAAAAATAGAAAGAAAGAAAGAAAGAAAGAAAGAAAGAAAGAAAGAAAGAAAGAAAGAAAGAAAGAAAGAAAGAAAGAAAGAAAAGAAATCTCTTTAGACCTTAGTTTCTTTATCTGTTAAAAAATGTAATAACGGGCTTGGCTCCTATAGCTCGAGTGGCTAAGGCACCAGCTACATACACCAGAGCTAGTGGGTTCGAATCCAGCCTGGTCCTGACAAACAACAATGACAACTACAACCAAAAAATAGTGTGGCAGGCACCTGTAGTCCCAGCTACTTGGGAGGCTGAGGCAAGAGAATCACTTAAGCCCAAGAGTTTGAGGTTGCTATGAACTGTGATACCACAGCACTCTACCCAGGGTGACAGCTTGAGGCTCTGTCTCAAAAAAGAAAAGTAAAAATGTATTGCAAACTCTAAACCATTATGCAAATGTGAGATAGTTGGTTTATTTTACCGCCTTTGCAGTTGAACTTGACAGGCTACTTACTTTATTGTCTCTGTATTACAGAGAGCTTGATGTGTGTTTCCCTGCAGAGTCTCTTCCTACTCCATACACACATACCACATATTATAAGGTAGGAAATGAACTATTAAGTAGCCAGATTTCGTGTTTATTTAGGGGCTGTGTTCACATATCTGAAGTAATTGGCAGAGCACAGATGCTTGTTTAATCTAAAATTTGAGTGTGCAGATAAAATCGTTAGGATGTTCTTTTGTTATCTTATAATCCTAAAATGTAAAAAGTATAAAGGATTATTTTAACTAACGTCCTCATTTTTCCAATTATTCAATTATAGGCACAGAGAGAAACCCCCACTAAAGACTACTGAGAACTACTACTATTTTTCTATGTAGTTAAATATTTACTTTGAAATTATCACAATAACATTACCCTAGTAATTGAAAAGCATGAACATATTTAAGGTCACGGACATAAAAAATATTTGAACACTAGGGCGGCTCCTGTGGCTCAGTGAGTAGGGCACCAGCCCCATATACCAAAGGTGGCAGGTTCAAACCCGGCCCCAGCCAAACTGCAACAAAAAATAGCTGGGCATTGTGCTGGGCACCTGTAGTCCTAGCTGCTCTGGAGGCTGAGGCAAGAGAATCGCCTAAGCCCAAGAACTGGAGGTTGCTGTGAGCTGTGACACCACAGCACTCTATCAAGGGTGACAAAGTGAAACTCTGTCTCTAAAAAATAAATAAATAAAATTTGAACACTAATTTTCCTCAAATTTTCAAATAACAAGGTATTATAATAAATACGTTGTAAAATAAGGGAGGAATGACATAAAATATAGGGCATGCCCTCAAAAATGTGCAAACAATTAAAGAAAACAAAAATTGAATCCTCACAATACATATATTTCCTTTTGAATAACAATTTAATAGTATAGCAGTCAAAAGTTTGAAAAACCTAGAACACAGTAAATGATTAAAATCATGTATAATTATAAACCAGATATGACTACTGTTAGCATTCAGATTTTATTAATTTCTTATCATTTCTCTAGATCTATGAAAAACAGGACTTACAGTCAAAACATGGCAGTACACACAGAAAAACATTTATTTTTCCAATAACTGTTGCCAAACTTTGCCCCACCCCCAGACACGCAATCCATGTGAGCTTGTGGCAACTGGGGAAGCATGGTCTGCTTTCTGTCCCTCTCATGTACCTGTGCCTTGGGCTACCAGTTCAACATAAATGGCAAGCAGAGCACATGTGGGGGTCCAGGTGGACAGGGGAGGCTGCTCAGGCCCGTGAAGGCCATGAATGGAGAGATGCAGTTATATTACTGGGTCATGATCCCTTTGGGTGGCCTGTTAAGCAGTCCTGGGGCATATATTTACTTTGCATTGCTGCCATAAAAAATACCACAAATATGGTGGCTTGAAATAGCACCCATGTCATAGTTCTGTAGGCCAGAAGTCTGCCAGGCTCTACTAATAATCCTCTCACAAGGCTGAAATCAACATGTCAACCAGCCTGGCCTCTTATCTTGAGGCTCTTGAGGAGATCCACTTCTAGCCCCCATCAGGTAGTTGGCAGAACTCAGTACCCCTCCATCATCAAGCCATCAACAGTGAGTGGGTCAAGTCCTTCTCATGTTTTGAATCTCTGTTTTCTCTTTATGTGGAATTACTCTAACTCCAGCCATCGAAAGTACTCTGCTTTTAAAGATCCTTGTAATTACATTGGACCCATCAGATAATTCTGGATAATCTCCCTATTTTAAAGTACATAATCTTGTTATATATGCGAAGTTCTTTTGGCCATGTAAGGTAAAATAATCGCAGGTCCCAGAAATTAGGGATGGATATCTTAGGGTAGTCCTTCTGCCTACCACAGGATGCCAGCTGCCCCTCTGTTGCCTTCTGAAATCAGGGAGTCCTTGGAAGAGTGTGGCTGCATCCTTCCTCCACTCCCAATGAGCTACTTCCAGGGGTCTCCCAATGCAGGTTCATCCTTCCCTCCCAGACAATGTTTTGGGTAAGTAGTCGCCCTGCCTGTTCCTCACTCTGTGACTAGATCTAGGCTGCTGTTAATGTTGTACCTTCCTTTCTCTGTGGATATGGGAGGCAGAAGTGGGGCAGGAAGAGGAATCAGTCCCTTTATGACACACCACATGAAACAGCTCCATGAGCAGGATTTTCCTAACAGATGTTCTTCTAATACTTTCCCTTGCTGCCATGATTCCAGTCTAGCCTTTTTTCTATTGAGGAAAAGGGAGATTGCTAGATGCTAGAGGTGGAATGTTCCCTTTGTAAAATATGAACCCACTACTTTTTTTACTTATGAATTTAACATTAGAACATATCATCTATTTGCGTATCCTTGGCTTGAGTTGATTGTATAGTAACCTCTGCACCAGTCATCCAGGGGTAAGACATCGCAAAAGAAAAAGATGAATACAATTTTTATATACAAATTTAAAATCATGCTTGTGATACAGTTCCAAAACCTGCTTTTTACATAGCATCACTGGCATTGTATTTAAATAACCAAAGAAATGACATTTAATAGATGTACAGTTTCCATATTGGATGATAATAGCAATATATTGTTGAAATTTTTTGTAATATTCAGGAAAATAACGACTAATATATAATTAAGTGTTTTCACATTAACATGTCTTCTTCTCATTTTATGCTAAGCCAAATGTGTAAAAAATTTAAAAAAGGTCAACAGGTCAGGTGAACCCCTTACCTCTAAAAAAAATTATTAGGGATTATATTATGAGGTCTGCCAGTTCAGTTTACAAACTCATCCTAAAAAAAATGCTACATACCACACCGCTGACTATCACTACAGTCACCTTTGAAGTACTTCCTTGGGAAGTCATGCATCAAAGCTAGCACCTAGTAGTCTACCTTTCAAAACAATTTTGCAAATGTTTTCCTGGAATGACCTTTAGAACTATCATTGTATTATTATCCTAGATGTCCTGAATGCCATCAAAATGTCTTCCTTTCAATATTTCCTTTATCTTTATATAAAGAAACAAGTCAGTGGGGGCCAGATCGGGTGGATAGGGAGGGTGTTCCAAGAAAGTTATTTGTTTACTCGTTAAAAACTCCCTCACAGAGAGGGCCATGTGATGCAAGAACCATGAGTTGTTGGTGAAAAGTTCATGTCATTTTTGTATAATTTTTTCACACAGCCTTTTCAGCACTTTCAAATAGTAAGCTTGGTTAACCATTTGTCAAGTTAGTACAAATTCATAATGAACCAACCCTCTGACATCAAAAAAGATTAACAGCATTCTTTGGACCAACGGAACGTTTTTGGTCATGAAGAGTTGACTGACTTCTACTGTACACTTTGATACTTTGTTCCAGGGTCATGTTGGTAAACCCATGTTTCATCACCAGTGATAATGTGGCTTACATATCAACTTGGCTTTTCATAAGTCTTGGCAAACTTCGACTCTCATTTGCTTTTGTGTGTCAGTGAGCTCCTTCAGGACCATTTATACATACACCTTTCTCATGCCATGATTTTCAGTTAAGATTTTCCTAACATTTTCTCTATTGATGTTTACTTGGTTTGCTATGCTTCTTACAGGTGGTCAGTGGTTCTGACACATAATTTGATAAATTTTTGCAATGTTTTCATCAATTCTGCTTGTTACTGGCTGCCCTGACTTCTGTTCATCAGTGACGTTGTCTGTCCCCTCATAAAAATGTTTAATACATTTGTACACTGCCATTTTCTTGATGGTATTATCCCCATAAACTTGGACTGACATGTCCCTGATTTTACTTCCACTGTTCCCAAGTTTAACAAAAACTGTTTGAATGTTTGTTTTTTGCTCTACTTCAAGCACTGATATTCTCACAACAGCGCACAAAAACATGTAACAACAATAATGAACACCATTCAGCAAGACAGTGCCACACATTGAGACACTGATATACCAAGATCATGAAATCTTACCAAGCTGTTTGCTGTTTGTACAGTGCTGCCAATATGAGTACATAGTGCCAAGTTCATGAACTTAATTGTCAGACCTCGTAGGACAACCTCAAACTAATTATTAATAAATACCTTTTCCATGTGCTCCCCAACCTCTCTCTATTTTTCATATGACAGCTCTTAACAGTGCAATCATCTGCTTGTTTATACATCTTCTCTGTTGAAGTGTGGGCCTGTAGAGGCAAGGATTTTTCTTTAAATTTAATCTGTTAACACCTATAACCTACATAAGGCCTGTCTCAGAGGATACTCAGTGAACCTTGAATGAGTGAATGGATCATCACAAAGCAGCAATTAGACCAGATTCAGCTTTCAGTTCAAGACGTGAGTGTATTGATATAACTACTATATTTATCCTATTCTGCCTCCACTATTCAACTATGACCAGGACCAAGTTTATGTTGAATTATTTGCTTCATATTGAACTCAATGGTTGTTCATTCTCTGAACATTGCAGCATGGATAACAATATTCTATACCATACGGCTAAGGGCTGGCCGTTGTATGTCTGATAGTAATGTTCTCTTTCTCTCCTGTGAGATTCTGACTGCTTAGAGCTATCAGGTGACACAAAAGAAAGGAAGAAAAGTAGTTTTTGTACTCATCGTGCTGCTGCTGTCTTACAAGCAGCATGACTCACACTGGTCTTGTCCATACTGAAGGCCCATAACACCCAGTCTGTGGTTTAACCAGGATCTTACTACACACCCTGTAGGCACTGAATGATTACTCTGTGTATCTGTTTCCTGATATATATCAAACCATGCTGTAATGTAAACCCTGCCACAAAACCACATCCTTGTTAAAGAAGTAAATACACTGAGTACATTCTTACCAAGTGCAATGACAGTGATCAGCCATCCAAAATGGATTCAGCAGCTGGCATGCCTCCCAAGAAGCTCTTCAGTATGTCATCAGCTTTTAATCAGAGCACTACTTACTACTTCCTTTGACCTACCACAGTGCATTGCATATATCTCTAATACTTCTATGTCTCTGCGTTAAACTGCAAACTTTTGAGGGATTGGGACTGTTGTACCTCTGTATACACAGCACCTGTCATAGTGGGTGTCTATAAAATGTGTGAGTGAATAAATAAATGAAAGAATATTTCCCCTTTGAGTTGAATGTTACATACACAGTACTTTGAATTATCTTTTCAAGTGCAAAAGTGTTTGCCTATCACCTTTTTATTATTATTATTATTATTTTTTTTTTTTTTTAGAGACAGAGTCTCACTTTATTGCCCTTGGTAGAGTGC
Source organism: Loris lydekkerianus (assembly GCA_963574355.1). Lineage (NCBI taxonomy): Eukaryota > Metazoa > Chordata > Mammalia > Primates > Lorisidae > Loris > Loris lydekkerianus. The sequence continues at coordinate 17,348 of CAUYPK010056131.1, read as the reverse complement.
CGTGTGGCATCACAGCTCATGGCAACCTCCAACTCCTGGGCTTAGGTGATTCTCCTGCCTCAGCCTCCTGAGTAGCTGGGACTACAGGTGCCTGCCACAATACCCAACTATTTTTTTGTTGCAATTTGGCCAGGGCTGGGTACTGTATATGGGGCTGGCACGCTACCTACTGAGCCACAGGTGCCGCCCTGCCTATCATCTTTTACACATTCTATTGCATATTCTCCTATGGCCAAAAACATGCATTGATGTGGCTACAGGCCAAAGTTATGGGATAAGTGCATGCTCTGGCTTTGGAACAGAACAAAATTAACTGGTTCATATTACAGTCAGATCCAAAATCTTGGCTTCCTAAGGACCACTTCTTTACTTATTTATTTCAATGTTGACTAATTGGTTGTATAACATTTGTCTATTTGCATTTATATTAAAAATGTGAAAATTTGATAACATCAAAGGAAAAATTTGTAATGCCTTTAGGAGTGAAGATAGGATGCAAAAGGAAGTTCAGAAAATAAAGGTAGTTAAATGGAATTCATATAGGGAAAGAGGAAATCTGGCCTTTCATTTCTTAGCACAAAATCATCACTTGAAACAGCAGCAAAAAACAAGAGATGACACTTCATTGGAAGACATATCCTTTAAACAGGGGAAAATCAAATAGGAAGACAATTTGTTAGGATTATTATGGTGAAAGTTTCCTGTTCAGCTCTGCAAATATGATTTCAATAAATCCCTGATGCTTTATCCCTTTGCTAAATGCTCTTTGGTGAGCTATTATTCAAGTTTCAGTGTTTTTAGACCCTGAATTATTCTGTTATTCTGTGCAGCTTCGCTATTCAATGGGCTCTCTCTGCAGCCATGCAGAATATTGCTTCCACTCTCATCAGTCTACAGTTCCAAATCCAATTGATTTATATCAGTCATGATTTCATTTGCCGTCTTTCTAGGTTTTAACACTATTTACCACAATTTTTTTGAGAACCCTTCTCATCTTATTTTTTTAGGGTACCATTCTCCTCTGGTTCCCTCCTTGCCTTATTGCCTCATGCTTAGGCATCTTTATAGATTCTTTCCCTGTTTCTCTTTAATGCTAGGGTTCATTAGAGTTCAACTCTTAATATCTTTTTGAATTACAAAATGTCTTTGGAGAAGGTTACATCAGCAAGATGGCACACTAGAAATCTGTGGCCTTGTTCCGTCATAGAAACACCAAGTTAACAACAAAAGACTGATTAAAATAACTTAGTAAGAGATCCAGAAACTAGTCAAGAATCTGCAACAACCACGAAAATGTCAATCAAGAAAAACTCACAGTCAAAATGATAGGAAATTTTATAGCATTTTTGCTAGCCCTCGCCCTACCTTCTCCCCATCATAGTACCGTGGACTTAGAAGCAAGCCACCTTATCTCTGCCTCCTCCTTTGAAACAGTATAAAAAGAATGGAAGATGTTTGTAATGTTCTGGCCTGTCTAGAGGCTACCTGTTTCTTTCTTGCCTAACTTGGAGCTCAGGCAGGAATGGGGGCATAGTTTGGATATTAGGTTGAAAGCTACCAAAAGCAGTAGCAAAACATCTCAGCCTCAGTTAGAGATACAGGCCTACAAATGACTGAGGCCAAAAGATTATGGGTATAGAAATATAGTAGAACATCTAAGGCTTTAAGAAGAAGCAAAGATGAGACCCCTGAAGAAATTAACATGTTAAAAACAGCTGTGTATACAGAAGATTTGAGGAAAAGCATACACATAAATCTAGAGAATGTGAATGCTCAATAAAAAGGTCTGAGAAGACCATTAGCTTTCATATCAGGCTAATTAGTGAAGATAGTTCCCTGTATGAAGCCAGTCTGCAAGGAAAAGGACAGGTAGCAATTTTTTTCAAATTTCCAATTTCAACAAAGGTCACACAACATACAATTAAACAGGAAAACACATTCAAAGAAACAAAATAAATCTCTAGATATTTTCCCTAAAGGAATATAGTCTTCAGAATAATTAAACAAAAATCTTAAAACTATCTTAAATATGCTCAGTGACCCAGAGAAAAACACAGGCATAGAATTCAGAAAATAATATATGAACAAAGTGAAAGTATCAACAAAGGAATTACAAAAAGAGAGCCAAACATAACTTCAAGAACTGAGAAGTACAAAAACTAAATTAAAAATTTTACTAAAAGAGATCAATAGCAGATTCGAATAGGCAGAAGAAAACCAGAAAACATAAAAACAGGCCATTTGAAATAATAAACTCTGGAAAACAAATAGAAAAAAATAAAAGTAAACAGGGTCTAAGGGACTTATGGAACACCATCAAATACATGGATTATGGGAGTCCTAGAAAAAGAACAGGAAAGAGAGATGAGCAAGAGGGCTTATTTGAAGAATAATGGATGAAAACTTGCCAAATTTTAGGGAAGACATAGATATTCAAATTCAAGAAACTCCACCAACTCCAAGCAGAATAAGTCTAAATGCATCCATGCCAAGACATATTTAGTCAAATTAAAAGTCAAAGACAAAAAGTATTTTGAAAATCTTAAGAAAAAAACCTCAGAAAACTTGCAAGCCAAAAAACAGTAAGATGATATATTTGAAGAGGTGAGAGAAAAAATTCTAAAGAGAGAATTCTATATCATGCAAAACTGTCCTTCCACAATGAGAGATTTATGAATATATTAAATTAGCACATGTACCCCCAAACTATGCACATCTATTATGCATCCATAAAAATAAATAAATAAATAAATAATACTTAATAAATTTTAAATATCTGAAAAACTGGAAAATTCCCAAATATGTGGAAATTACACAACACATTCTTAAACAACAAATGGATCAAAGAAGAAATTAAAAGGGAAATAGCCAAAATAATATTGAACAAAAAGAAAAAAGCCAGAGGCATTATACTCCCTGATTTCAAATTATATTATAAAGCTATAGTAACCAAAACAGTATGATACTGGCATAAAAACAGACAAATGTATAGAACAGAATAGAGAAATTAATTGATTGATCAATAGAAATCCACACAATTATAGTCAATTGATCTTTAACCACTGTTCCAAGAACATACAATGGGGAAAGGATAGTCTTTTTAGTAATGATATTGGAAAAATGAGATATTCACATGCAGAAAAATTATACATATATATAGTATTCAAGCAATATATTTGGCTCTAAGTTCTCTGACAGGGCAAAAGGAAATCAGACATGATAAGTGACAGTATTTATTTTCTTATTTTTACTTTTTTTCACCTTTTTTCTCTTATTTTTTAAAAAAGGTATCAATGCATCTGCATTAAAAAAATAATTTCCAGAACTATGTATCTCTGTAGAAACATGTAGACAATATCTGATACCTCTTCTGTAATGGTTTCACATAAAACTTTAAAATATTGTCCAAACATACCAAATGACTCTACATAAAAACCAAAGAATAATGTATAAAAAGTCAGATGAAATACATTTCTATAGATACTAATAATGATGGTGTTTGGACAATTTAATTCTTGGGAGAAAAATGAAAGAAGGCACGCTTTCATACAAGCCAGAAAGTTGGAAAGCCTTGCCTGTGCTGACAAATTGTTTTAGGGGATTTCTCATTCACCACAGGCAACACTTGATGAGTAAGGAATATAAAAGAGAGAGAATTGGGTTTTCTTCATCTTCTTGTCATCTGAAGGACAATGAATTAAAAATATATGTAAAATACAGTCTAGTGGTCATTTCTAACCTTTAGTCAGCATTAGATTTCTCAGCAAACCTTGAAATTGAATGGGCAACATCTTTTTGAGGCTAGACATTAAGATAATTCAGTATTTTATTACAGGTGCTCCCCTCTAAAGAACACAACCAGCTGAGCTCTATTTCCTCCTAAACAAGGCAGAAGTACGGCTGCCAAAGCCTTGCATGACACAGCTGTTCTGGTTGGTTTAGGTCCTGCTTGATCTTCACCTCCTGTCTCCCATTCTTTCTGTTTTGTAAATTTAGATACTACCCTAAAGATGCCTATCTTGAGTAGTTTAGGTGGATTGATTTAGGAGATTAGCTTTTGAACTGGAATGTCATAATAGGTCACTGAGTTATACTGATTATTCTTTGGAATAGGGGTTGGTAGGGTCTTTGATTTGAACTTTTATGTATAAAACTGTAATTTTGGAAATGGAAGAACAGAACAATCTTGGAGATTGTTCTCCAGAATCCCAGCCTTCTGACAAAGTTTGGTGGACCTATCCCTATCTCTGCATATTGGCTGACAATGACAGGTGGCCCAACCCTCTTCATCCAGTAACATTTTTGTGATCAAAATTATCTCAAATGGAAAAAAAAAAAAGAAGAAGAAGAGGTAGTAAAGGCAATTTCCAAGTATTCACAGTCCTGCCCAGATAAATTTCACATCAATTAAAGGAAGTGAAAGCTTTTTTCATTCCTGTTTTTAACTACAAGAAGTGTTGTTCCAAAATTATTTTTCGTTTTTCTGAGTTGTTGATGGGATAACCAATTTCCAGAACTATGACCAGACCAGTTAAAGTAAGTTGATTCAGAGTGCTGCTGAGTCTGGGAACTGCTCTATGAACCACAAAATCAAGCCTTCATGAAGCTGTAGTTTCAGCTCTAGCAAATCATGTGACACCAGCCACTCTTTGCATATGTAACCTAAAATATCTACTCTTTACCACATACACCAGAGCCCCATGTTCTATATTTATTAACAAAAACAATCAATTATTTAAGTGTTTCACTGCCTTGGGGGATAAGAGGTTCATCCAGGAAAGTTCTGTAAGCAGTAAGCAATAAAAAAGAAAGAAGAAAGGGTGCCCTTTTCTAAAATGCCTGGTGTTTGCCATGTAAAGAAATGGCATACCAAAAGAGTAACTGCTGCCATATTTATTTGTACCAGAACTCAGCCTCAGATTCTCCACAGTTGGTATTAAGACAGTAACTACTTTTTCTTCATAAAGGAAAACAATGTCTGTACTGTCAGAAGAGCATGGGTGTGAAATATTTGCAAGTAGAAGAATGTGTACTGTCAATCCTGCAATCCCATTACTGGGTACCTACCCAAAAGAAAACAAGTCATTTTACCATAAGCACATATGCATTCGAATGTTTACAACAGTTCAATTTACAATTGCAAAGATGTGGGAACAACCCAAGGGCCCTCTGACACATGAACAAGTTAGTAAACTGTGGTGTACAGTATGCCCTGCCATACTATTCAGCCATAAAAAGGTGGAGATTTTGTATCCTTTTTACAACCTGGATGGATTTGGAAAACACTCTCCTAAGTATCACAAGAATGGAAAGATAATCTACAAGATTTGAAATTTGTAGATTAATACCCACGTGCTCACATAAGAGGAAATACTCAGTTGAATCCAAGAAGGGAAGAAGAGAGGAAGGAGCCAGCATGTTTCTTGCTGGCAGGAATAGTGTAGGGGTTACACTATTCCTTTGTGTACACAAATACACAAATACTTTCTTTGTGGGGATATAGCTACAACTTAGACCTTGCCAATGTGGCCTAATTGTATGTACCTTCATATTAATTGAAAATAAAAAATTTAAGTGAAAAAATAAAATGCATTTTTTAAAAAGAGAAGTATTTATCGGGCACTAATTTCATGCTCAACAGTGGCACAAGAAGTTTATAATCAAACTGGGGAAACAGAACTCACAGAAGCACCAATTCCAAAACAAGTCTCTGAGCTTTGACACGACTACTCACTCTTTTTTTGGCTTCTCTGTCCTACTTTCCACCTCTCTGTTTATTCTCTTTAGTCCTTACAGTAGGTTTCCTGTTTCTTTGTCCATCCCCAAAATGTTAACAGACATTGGTCCATGGCGATTTTCCTTTCTTAGGTGGCTATACCAGATGTACATATCCACTTTTCTACTCATCATCTCTATGTGGAAATCCTAGTACTCAGCATGTCCAAAATTGAATTTATTCGATGCCCATTTAAGATAATTCCTTCCTTTGGATTCCCTATCCTAGTGAATCCATCATTCCATCCCCAATCCATTCAGTAGCCCATTTTTTCTGCCTTTCTTCCTCTCTGCCTTCCCCTTCTCCATCCAAATTTCGATTCATTCACTTTTCTCTAGCCTCACAGTCACTACACAAATTGCTACAGCAGTAATCTCTACTTTGCTTCCTCCCACACATTTTCTACCATGATGTTTCTGAAAGGGGAGAGAAAGGGGGGAGGGATGAATAAAGGCAGGGAAGAAGGAAGGAGGGAAATTTTGTTTGCAATAGTTCCTCCATAGAACTCTTTTTGTGAATTTTAACTGCCTTCAGATAAATTCTGATTTCTTAGTCTGGCTACCAAGGCTCTTCTTCATCTCTTGCTACTCTATTTATCAATTTTTAATTTGTAATAATACAAACCTTTGAGTTAGTAAATGGGCACTCTCACCTCTGGGCTTTGGATTAGGCTGTTTGTCTTGGAACACTTGTTTTCTCTCCACCTGGCTCAGTTCTCCTCATCCTCATGATCTCAGTGTAGAGTTGACACCTCTGCTAGTCATTCCTTCCACTACGCCTGTGGTCTAGGTACATGTCACCCTATGTGATCCCACCTGTACTTTGTAGTCCCTCCTAACATAGTGTTGAGGAAAAAAAAAAAAAAAAAAAAAATAAGAAATGGCCCAGCATGGTGGCTTGTGCCAATAAACCTAGCACTTTGTCAGGCTGAGCCAGGTGTATTGCTTGAGCTTGGGAGTTCAAGACCAGCCTGAGCAAGAGTGAGACTCTATCTCTACTAAAAATAGAAAAACTGCCCAGGCGTTGTTGTGGGCGCATGTGGTCCCAACTATTAGATAGGCTGAGGCAAGAGGATCTCTTGAGCCCAAGAGTTTGAGGTTGCTGTGAGCTATGACATTACAGCATTCTACCCAGGGTGACAGAGTGAGACTCTCTCTAAAAAAATAAATAAAATAAAGTACAAGAATTGACTTCAATAGTTTTGACTAGCACAGTGGCACAATTCATAATAGGTGAAATGGCTCTTTATCAAAGAAAATGTTTTGAAATTTCCTGGCTGTGAAACATGCTCCCTGCTCACCCCAAATTGCTAGGTCAGGTTAGGGAAAAGAGAGTTGACACAGAAATCCAAAAGCCTCTCCACAGGAAACCCAAGAGGAATGTAGGATTTGGAGACTTGCCACTCTGCAAAAAAAGTATTCAGGAGGAGAAGGAGATCAGGGCATCTGTCACCAAGCTGAGGCTAACCGCTCAAAGAGACTTTTGGGATGATAATGTCAAATAATCAGTTAAACCAATGCACTTAGCTGCTCTATAGATTCTATCTCCCATTAACTTTCAAACTTTTAATAAAATGCTGCTGCAAATATATTTTGTAAATAGTACTGAGAGGGAGTAGTGTGAGACAGATGGCAAAGGACAAAAGCAATAACATTTCATGCCAAAATTGATACGAACATAGAGAAAAGACAGTCGTGTCCAGAATTAAGTTCAGAGTAGAAAAGTTATCTACAGTACTGATTGACCAGGACAATAGAGATTTGTCTATTTCCCCTTATCTCCAAAAGACTTTTTAACCACAGGAAGTGTGCCAGACTTTCACAGTTTCTGGATGAAAGCTGGAAAAACTTGGCACATTTGAATCATTACTCGTCTTACCACACATTGCCTGTTTATAAGGAAGTGTAAGGAGTGATTAAGTCTGTGGGCACGTGGGCTCCAGGCTCCTGCTGTTGGGATTCAAACTCTGGTTCTGGCACTTGCTGCTTGTGTGGCCCTGGGCAAGTTATTTGACTTCTCTGTGGCTTAACTTTGTCATTATCTAAGCTGAGAATAGTAATACTAATAGCTCCCATCATTTTCACAGGATTAGTATGAGGTCTATGGTGTACATGTCACATTCTTTGAACAGTTCCTGGCAACAGTTGATGTCTGCCTTGTTACTGTCATACTGTTCATGCCTAGCACAGAGGTGACACATAGGAGATGCTCTATAAATATGGGTCAAATTCACTAACAAGTGAATAAATTGTATAGCATTTCTTCTGCCTAAAATATTCTATCATCTCTACTCCCCAGTGAAGAAAATCCTTTCCCATCTTTTGCTTTGTTTTGAGCCACAGGTGCATCATTATTAGTCCATGAAAATTGTGCCACTGTGCTAGTCCCTTTCTTTATTACATCTCCCTTTCTAATTCTCCTGTCCTTTACTCCCATCAGGACTCACTGTAATATGTTCAGTATATGTCTGTGTATGTGTATGTGTGTGTGTGAATCCTTCAAAGACATATATGTAATATTTATACTATAACATAAATGCAGGGTGCCCATAAAGTTCACGTGCAATTGACTATGTTTAATTATTTTAAATTGCACGTGAACTTTATATCTACCTTGTATAATAAGTATATGCATATTTTAAAAAATAAGTTTGCTTTGAGTATTTATGTGTTTTAAATTTGCTTACATAAATTCCAACTGAATTAGTCCCTTGCCTATACCCAAGGAAAAACACAATGCATTACCAGATGGACACATTTGTAAGACTATGGCAGAATGCCAAATTCCCAGCGATGATGGCAAGAAAAGGTTTTCTGCAAAGGTGTTGAGAGGACATAAATGATACAGACACTGTCCTAGCCAGGTGAGAGTAAAAGGGATTTAGGGGAACTTAACCAAGGAGCCTGAATCTCTAAAGAATGTTATGATTTATACTCGGACAGAAAATGTTCACATGGGGCTACTAAACATTGCTGTGAAGTTATATGCAGTGCTTGCAAAAGGGGACTAAATAAGACAAGGGCAGGTGCTGAGAAAACAAAGGCCATACTCGTAGGCACGGCCCTGAGACCCCACAAGCCTCAGACCAGGACCTGACCAGATCTACTGTTAAGTGGTGGTGGGTTTCTTGCAGAACAATAACTGGGAAGCCCCTGCTCCCCTATAGTGTTGTGGACTCAGAATCCAGAATTGCTTTAATCACGAAGAATCTGCTTGGATTAGGACGAGCCTAGACACCCTGCATTTTCATTCTCCCACCCACGTGGCACAAAGACTTCCAGGCCCTACTCTACTTCTTCTTTTTGTTTCTTAAAAAGAGCTTTCCAAGTCTCCAGGCCCATTTATCCCTCAAGTTGAACTTTGCCAATCACACTTGCTTCTTTGGAATTTTCACATCATCTCATAAAGACGTTAACTGTGGGTGTTCTTTTATGGGCCAATACTCATTTATATCCCAAGAATAAGCGTCACTCCATAAATACAGACAAATGTCAGGCCCTGTGTCTCCGGTTTTCTCCTTTCTTTTCCCGTCAGAACACCAAACCTTCTGCCAAAACTTTCCATATAAAATTAATTTTGAGATTTTTAAGCCAAAGGTGTGGTTTCCACTCAAACAGATGGTGGCAGACTTTAAGTCCTCAGGCCCATTTGGGAGCCACAATATCCAGGGCTGGATTAGCATAACCTTCAACTTTGGTTCTATTAATTTTTCATAGGACTTATAAAGTATTGGACTCAGTATTCAACATTTGAGATTGTAAATCAATTAAGGACACCTTCAGGCTCAGGCCTTTTAGAAAAGCATAACACACACCCAGGAGGTCTACTGAGGGATACTCAGAGAAGGGATGGAGGTTATGTACTAAAATTGATTTATGCAGGGACTTCAATATTTTCAAATAAGACAATATAACTGAGAATCCCTGGAAAGCACTATGACTACCAGGTAGACCCAGGCAAGAATATGGCTCCAGAGTAGTGTTGTTTCTCAGTGAGGTCATTTTAGAATTGGGTTTCCTACACTAAGGAGAGGCACGAAAAGAGAAATGTAAGTTATATGAGAGGAGGGGAGCGGAATGAAGAGGAGCCTAGCAGGATCAGGAATGGCATCAGGAAAGGAGAGAAAGGAAGATTTAGAAAGGGTTAAAATCGGTGTGTCGTGGGAATCTGCACTTGTGACTTAGCATCACTGAGTGTGACCTGGCCCTGTAATCTTCTCATGCTGTTAAGAATTTGCAGAGACCTTATTTCTTGAAATATGAGAGAAAAAGGAGAATGATCATGACTTAAAGAGAAACTTAGCCCTTGGGTGGTATTTGTGGAACAGTGACCAAATCTGAGACAAGAAAGGTGGCCTACTAAAAGAAATTTTAGTCCTTTAGATTCAGGAGACTTGTGGGGAGGGAGAGGTCTTATTGTGCCGTGGTCTGGGAAAAGGGACAAAAGTACTGTGGAACAAGACACAGGGCAGGGAAGGAAAGCCCTATTTGTTGCCATCTTTTCTTTTCAAGGTAAAAAATTTTTCTCTGAAGGACATGAGGAAGAGGGAAGAGCTGAAATTTGTCTGTTAATAAAGAAATGGTTTTGCTCAGATTGAGAATTTTACTTCCAGTTTAGTGCTTAGTTAGTGAAGAAGCATTCTCTAGACCATTCAGTTCACCACAGCACACGTTCACTGTCGCCCTTCTATGTGCTAGACACTGCGGATAAAGCAGAGAATACCTGGGACCCCCTCTCTTTAGAATTCTACAGTCTAGGGAGGACGCCCTGCCTGAAGAAAGTAGGTAAGTGAAGCTTCCTTGTTTTGTCTTTCTGTGGGGCCTCCACGATGAAACAGGCTCTTTTTCTCCAAGGAACCCTGATCTGGTTGCTGGACCTGCTGCATCCCATCCCCTCTCCACCCCAGCCCCCACCAACTGTGGAATGAATGACGAACTACCTGAATTGGTGGTCAGGCAGGAATGTCTTCCTTTGGGGCAGTGTTATTGGTTGGTGCCATGTTGTTAGCTGATAGTCCCAACCTCTGGTTATAAATCAACTCATATGGGGTTATGGCCTGACCATATGAAAATGTTCTTCCTCTACCCTGTGACCTGTGGTGGTTTTGTTGTTAACTTCATTATTATTACTATCATTGCTCTCATTTTTTTCATAAATGTGAAACTAGTTGCCTCACTCTACAGATGTGGCTTTATCTTATCAAGTGACTCACTCTTTAGGAGAAATTCAAACTCACACAGAGGCTAAACTAAGTAACTTGAAGGACTACCCATTAAGTTCATATGTGTCAAAATGAGTCTAACAAAAGTTCTCTTTCCTTGCTGCTTACTCTGTGTTTATTTTTCTGAAGTCTCCAGAGATCTAAACTCTTTACTTTCTCTTTACTTTCAAGATTTCTGTTCTCTGTGGCACTCTGGGGGCACCCTTTACATCTTGAGCGTATTCATGATTTTCTAAACCCAGCCCAAATGTATACCCCATGAAGCCTTGCCAAAATCTCTTGTCAGAACCAGCCATTCTGATGTACTAATCGTTCATACCATTATTATACAATTTGCTAAAAAAAAATCTCTGACTCAAATGTGAGTGCTTTCAGAAAAAGTATCTTAACCCTTTTGAAAATGCTGGCTCCTCTGCCCCGTAGAACATAACAGAAATTTCATGTTTTGCAGAATGAATATTAATATTTTACTTCATTATTAGTACTTTAAGTTTATAATAATATAAAAAACATTTGCATAATACTTTAAGAGCTAACAGTATATTCAGACTCATTATTTTAAGGTAAGGCAGGTATTATTAGCACCCCCTTTTTACAGATGCTAACATCCAGATGAACAAGTTCTGGAAATGGATAGTACATGTCGAATGAACTTAACCACCAAATTGTACATGTAAAAAGGATAAAAGGATGAATTTTATGTTATGTATATTTTAGCACACACCCAAAACGCAAGGAGAATCCACCAGCCTTTATCTTTAAGAAGGAGGATGCCACAGGCTAATTAAAGCGAGAAGAGGAAAGCAATAAAAAAGAAAAGCTGGCATGCTGGCTGTTGAAACAGAGGAGGACTGTTCTTTATGACAGAGGTACACGGGTGGTAAAAGGAAGTCTTGAGTCAGTTAACCAGGAGGTAGGAACTGGATTTTATCAAAGAAGAGTGTGGATGTTAAAACGATTTTTTACTAGGGATTAGTGGGAAAGTCATGACCTTTGAACTTGCCTTTAAGGACAATTTGTTTATTTTAAAATCTTCTCTGGCTTTAATTATATCCAGCCCACTGCTGTGTGTGAATTCCCAGTGGTTTACTGTTGCTTAAATTATTTGTTTGTTTGTTTATTTTAGTTTTTATTTTTATGGAGACAGAGTCTCACTCAGTTGCCCTGGGTAGAGTGCTGTGCCATCATAGCTCTGTGACGCCTCAAACTCTTAGGTTTAAAGGACTCGCTTGCCTCACCCTCCCGAGCAGCTGGGACTATAGGCACCCACCACAATGCCCAGCCTTTTTTAGAAATGGGGTCTCACTCTTGCTTAGGCTGGTCTTGAACTCCTGAGCTCAAGCAGTCTGCCTGCCTCAGCCTCTTAGAATGCAAGGTTTACAGGTTTGAGACACCCCAGCTGGCCCTTAAATTTGTTTTTTAAGAGAAGACTTTTAATTTCTTTATAATTCCCCAGTAGTTAAAATAGGGAATTTACAATTCCTTACCCCCAGATTTCTCACGTGGTATCTTGATTTAGTACTTTTGTCCCTGCTTTTCTACGTACCCTATTTAGTTGCATCTGGCTTTTGTCAGATAGTTAATAATTGCAGAGAGGCAGAAATCTGTGTCACCTAAGATATATTCACATAGATCTTGACTGCTCATCTCTTATATTTTCTTTCCCATCCTCACTTTGATCAGTCCACTACATCCTATTCCTTAAAGATAAAGGCTTGATTCCCTTTGTCTTTTGATCAACACTGACAACTCAAAGTACAGTTTGTGTATGATTTGGGAAGTTTGCATTTGCTGCTTTTCCCATCTGTCTTTCAGCCTTCCCATCAGGTTGATGGAGATAAGTGCAAACCTGTCTTTCACAAATTGTCTTCTGCAGAATGGTAATGATTATGTTTTGAAGAAGTTATCCTGTGATCAAATGAGTTGGGAAAGTTAGAACAGATTCTCTGTGCAACATAAGCATCCAGGTTTCATCTGGTCAAGAATTTTTTCTGTCTTATGCTTGCTGTGGCCTCAATGTCTAGAGTAGTGCCTGACCTTTAGACATTGAATGAATAATGTAGAGACAGTGAATAACTGCAGAGCCACTAATCATCTTACATCCATTATGAATTTCCAAGAAAAAAATGATGAATATAGCTTCCTAAATAGTTTTGACTGTGAAATTCTTCTATCCTCCTCCGCCTTCATTTAGCAAGGCTGATGTTTCTTGGCACATATTTAGGGAAATACAATGAAAAGCCCTCCTAAATCAATTATTTAAGCCTCTTGCTATAATTCTTATAAAACACTGTGTGGAAGAGGATGTTACAATTTTCTTCATTAATAACATTAGTCTTTCTGTTCAAATAAAATGATGTGTAAAATTTGATATGTACTTTGACATGTGTGCAATTTCACACATGGCCCATTTGATTTAGCTTAATAGTTTCTTTTTTCTTTTGTTTTCACTTAACAATTTTTTTTATTAAATCATAACTGTGTACTTAATACATTTATGGGGTACGATGTACTGATTTTATATACCATTTGGAATGCTTACATCCAACTGGTTAACATAGCCTTCACCTCACTTACTTATTATGTTAAGACATTTATGCTCTACTCTTAATAGATTTGACATGTACCCTTGCAATATGCACCATAGGTGAGGTCCCCCCAATTGCTCTCCCTCCACCCAGCCTCCCCCACCCCCTCCCCTCACCTTCCTCTTCCCTCCTTCATCCTAGGCTATAGTTGTGTTTTATCTTTCATATGAAAGTATGGGTGATTATACATTGGTTTCATAATAGTATTGATTTCATTGGATACTTTTTCTTCCATTCTTGAGATACTATACTAAGAAGAATATGTTCCCGCTCCATCCATGTAAACATAAAAAGAGGTAAAGTCTCCATCTTTTTAAAGGCTATATAATATTCTATGATATACATATGCTATAGTTTATTCATACATTCATGGGTTGATGGACACTTGGGCTTCTTCCATGACCTGGCAATTATGAATTGAACTTCAGTAAGCATTCTGGTGCAAATATCTTTGTTGTAAAGTGATTTTTAGTCTTCTGGATATATACCTAGTAGAGGAATTGCAGGATCGAACAGCAGGTCTACTTTTAGTTCCCTAAATGTTCTCCAAGCTTCTTTCCAAAAAGAACATATTAGCTTGCATTCCCACAGCTGTGCAGAAGTTTCTGACAAAGGTTTGATAACTAGAATCCACGGAGAACTCAAACTAATTAATAAGAAAAGATCAAGTGATCCCATTTCATTGTGGGCAAGAGACTTGAACAGAAGCTTCTCTGACAGGCAGATGGCCTACCGACACATGAAAAAATGCTCATTATCCTTAATCATCAAAGAAATGCAAATCAAAACCACTTTGGGATATCATCTAACTCCATCTAACCCCCCATAACAAAATCCCAAAACTACAGATGTTGGCAAGGATGTGGAGCTTAATAGTTTAAAATTAGAAATACAGAAACCTGGGTTAATCTGGATTTTTAAATAGCTATTAGCAAAGGAACACTTTCTAGTGTATTAAAGACTTTCCAAAAGCAGTTTGTTAACAGAGACAGGCTCTCTGAGATAGCAGGCACTGTTTAGGAAACCTAAGGTTTCATACCTCCTGCCCCAACCTGTCATGTTTTCTATGGTACCCTCTCTTCCTTTTAACAGGTTTATTGATACATAATTTATGTACCATAAAATTCACTTACTTAAAGTAGAGTGGTTTTTGTTCACCAAATTGTGCAATAATCACCAAAATCTCAGTTTAGAACTCTTTCATTTCACCAAACAGAAACTCCACATCCCCTGTCAATTATAGCCCTCCCCCTCAATCCCCTGCAACCACTACTGTGTTATCTGGCACTGTTGACTTGCCAGTTCTGGGAATTTCATATAAATGGCATCATATACCAGATAGCCTTTTGTGATTGGCTTTATTAGCTTAGCGTGTATTCAGAGTTCATCCTTGAAATATAACATATTTCATACTTCATTTCTTCTTATGGCTGAATCATATTGTATAAATATCCCACAGTCAAAAGGAATTACACTAATTAAATTAATTAGTTGCACTAATCAATTACACTAATTAAACTCAACAAAGTTTATTTGAGCAACTTTAAACAAAGCAGAACAAAGTATAACAAAGAAAAGCAAAGCAAAATGAGAATGATTTGAGAGTGGGGCAGCCCTCCAAACCAGAACAGGTTCAGAGAACTGTAACAAATATCGCGGTCTGACAGCATTTATGGGAGACAGACTTGGGGTACAGAGACAACTTAATTGGTTGCAGAGCTTCCTGCAGTTAACTAAGGCTCAGCTCCCACAGTTAAACTCCATCTTGTTTGTTCTTTTACACTTCCTGCAGGAGCCTCGTCCAAGTCAACCATCTCCTATAAAATTTTATTTAACGCCACTTAAATTTATCTATCAGTGGCTGGATGTCTGGATTGTTTCCACTCTTTTGGTATTAAAACTAATGCTGTTATGAAAACTAATGCATTCCCTGACAAGTTTTTGTGTTTTACTTCTCTTGGCTATATACCTAAGAACAACATTGCTTGGTTACAAGATAACTCTATGATTAACCATCTGAGGAAATCCAAACTGTTTTCCAAAGTGGCTGCACCAGTCACATTTCCATCAGTGATGGATCAGTGTTCTAATTTCTCCACATCATTGCTAAAGCTTGTTGTTGTCTGTGTGTGTCTGTTTCCCATCCTAGTACATGTGAAGTGATTGCAGTTATATATCCTTAATAACTAATGATATTGAGCACCTTTTCATATCATTATTGGCTATTTGTATATCTTCATTAAAGAAACAAATCTTTTGCTTACTTTTATGTGCCTGATCTTTTACTTTGGGGGGTCTAAGAGGCTTTTTTAAATATATTCTGGATGCAAATCCTTCATCAGATACATGATTTACAAATATTCCAGTCTATGGGTTGTCTTCATTTTCTTGATAGTATCATTGACCTTCTTTCTTCTTCATCACATGCATTTTTGGTGTCATATCTCAGATACTTTTGCCTAACCCACGGTCACAGAAATTTACTCCTGAATATTTTTTTTAAGAATTTTATAGTTTTTGCTCAGATTTGGGTCTGTGACCCATTTTATGTAAATGTTCGTAAACAATGGGAGGTAGACATCCAACTTCATACTTTTCTGTATGAATATTCAGGTGCTCCAGAAACATTGGCTTAAAAAATCTATTCTTTCCCATTGAACTATCTTGGCACTCATATTGACCATAAATGTAAGTTGATATCTGGCCTTCCAATTATATTACATTTGATCTGTATTTCTATCCTTTTGCCAGTTCCATCTATCTTGATTACTGTAACTTTGCAGTAAATTTTGAAATGTCTTCTGATTTTGTTCTGTTTTTCCAGGATTGTTTTGGCTTTTCTGTGTCTCTAGCAATTGTATAAAACTCTAGTATCAGCTTTTCAATTTCTATAGAAGGAAGCTGGGGTTTTAATAGGGTTTATAATGAATCTGTGGATCAACATTAGGAATAGTGACATCATAACAATATTTACTCTTCTAATGCATGAATGTAGGATGTATTTCCATTTATTTAAATCTTCAATTTTTTCAACAATGTTTTGTAGTTTTGATATGTAAGTTTTGAATTTCGTTGTTAAATTTATTCCTAAGTATTTTACTCTTTCTGATGGTAGTATAAATGGAATTATTTTCTTAATTTCATTTTTGGATTGTTAATTGCTAACTAATATATAAAAATAAAATTTATTTTCCCATATTAATCTCTGCAAACTTCTGAAATCATTTATTGGTTCTTATTAGCAATTTTTTATTGTTAAATCATAGCTGTGTACATTAGTGGAATCAAGGGGTACAATGTGCGGGTTTCATATACAATCTGAAATATTCTGATCAAACTGTTCAACATAGCCTTCATGGCATTTTCTTAGTTATTGTATGTAAACATTTGTATTCATTTAGTAAGCTTTGCCTGGACCCATTCTAAGATGCACCATCGGTTTGGCCCTACCCATTACCCTTCCTTCACCCTAACTCCCCCTCCTCCCCCTTCCTTGGCCCTTTCTTATGCTATATTCTTGTGCTATAGTTGGGTTATAGTCTTCATATGAAAGCTATAAATTAGCCTCATAGTAGGGCTCAGTACATTGAATACATTTTCTTCCATTCCTGAGATACTTTGCTAAGAAGAATATGTTCCAGCTCCATCCATATAAACATGAAAGAGGTAAAGTCTCCATCTTTCTTTAAGGCTGCATAATATTCCATGGTATACATGTACCACTATTTGCTAGTCCATTCGTGGGTTGGTGGGCACTTGGGCT
>CAUYPK010056130.1:0-23701 GCA_963574355.1 Loris lydekkerianus | reverse complement strand
TGGAGACACACACTCCTTAGCAGACCAGAAGTCTGCACACGACTGGGCTGTTTGCAAATCCAATGTGAATAGCACCTCATTAAGCAGCAAGAATGTTGATGCCTTAGCAATTATGAATTGGGCTGCAATGAACATTCCGGTACAGATGTCTTTGCTATATTGTGACTTTTGGTCTTCTTGTATTTCTTGATGGGAGTTCAAATAGAGAGCCATAAATAAATACTAGGAATATCTAGAAATTGGTCCTAGAAATTGAGTATGATCCCCAGCTCTTTGAATTACATTTCTGTTAACATTGAGACCTATTCCTTATTCTCTCCACACCAAAACTTCCTCTTTTGTCAGAGATTAATGTTCCCTCTCTTTTCATACAAAAGATTAAAGAGGGCATACAAATATAAAACATTTGCTTTTCATTAACTCAAGTCTTAATTCATCTTCTTGATAGACATCAAAAGACATCAATTGCTATGTCAGAATTGGAATTATATAATACAACTAAAATGAAGCAAGCAGCTTTATTTTAAATATGGAACAATATTTAACATATTTCTTTATTTTCATGCTAGATGTGGAGTTGTATGATGGGTTATGATCCTTTCTCAGTAAGATCATTTTGTTTCCTTTATCTAAATTGCCTTTTCTTTCTTTTGGTGGGAACAAAAAGGGTGTTTGGTTGGAAGTTGTAGCTGTGTCAAGGGGAGGAAGGTGATTCCAGGAGCATGAAAATGGAACTGACTGTGGTAAGACCTTAGAATTCTAGAGCTGTAAAGGACATTAGTGGTGATCTACATGTATTCACGATCTTCATGTATAGGCAAGGAAAACAGATTTGGGGTGACAGGGTACTTGCACAAGGTCATGTCACCAGAAATGTAGTCAGGAAAGGTGCTCTTTGTCACCCACAGTGCTCTCAGCCCACACTCACTGGAGACTCCTGTATCTTGGTAGGCAGCAAAGAAAGGAAGGGTGCGCGGGAGGAATTCCTACTTAGGGTGTTCATGGCCAAGGAGAACTAGGGCATATACACTTAATTTTTATTTTATTTTTACTGATACAAAATATTTTACATATTTTTCATGGGGTACTTGTATTTGTTACGTGCATAGAACATGTAATGATCAAATCACAGTATCTGGGGTATCCGTCACCTTGACTATGTGATTATTTCTATGTTCTGGGAACATCTCAATGCCTGTCTTCTGGGTACTTTGAAATATATTTGGTTGTTGTTAACAATAGTCACCCTACTCTGTTATCAAATATTGGGGCTTTCTTTTTCTATCCAACTGTGTGCTTTTAGGGATCTTTATGATAAGGTAAAGCAAGGTCAAATGAGCATTCATCAAGGAGCTTCATTCTCCTGCAGGGTGTCTTCGAGCCCACCTCCAGCTGACTTTTCTCACACCTGGGGTATCAGATCTCATCCCATCTCTTCTCATCTGCATAGCTCAGGTGGAATTTCTCCCCAGGTAGGAGTGGATTTAAATGTAATCCTAATTCTAACACTGCTGAATTTTGCTGACTAGTGTCAGGTGGTTTTAGAATTGTACATAAAAGCAAAACGGTTACAAGTTGGGATGTTTGGCATATTCAAATCTGTGAAAATTCCAGTCATGTCATGTGTTGGTTGAAAATATTTAACTATAACTGAAGAAATCTCCTCTTACTCCGTCCTTCCTTCTTTGCTCCGTGGTACACACTGGCACTAGATGGATGCGATTTCAGGCTCTTTTTCTACGTATACACAAACAAAAAAATTAGAATTTTTTTTTTTAACAGAAATGAGTTATATTCCACATACTTGCCTTTTATCACCAACAATTTTTCTTAGACTTGTCTTGGTATCTGTTCTCAGTTACACATGTAAGGATATTCTGAAATGTTGCAACATTTCTGTGTTGAGACATATAAGTGGCCTCTGTTTTTTTTACTATTACAAGTAATCCTGTGGTGAATATACTTCTATACATATCCTTGTAAACATATATAAACATTTCCTCTTGCTAAATCTGTAGAGGTTGAATTCTTCGTTTTTTTATTTTGAAAGATTTAGAGGGTCCGTGTATTCTAGGTTACGTGGGTGAATTATACAGTGGTGACATCATGCTCAAATAGTATATGTCTTACCCAGTAGGTGGTTTTTGATCCTTTGTTTCTGCTGCCTTTGCCTTTCCTTTTCCTAGTTCTAATGTTCATCATTCCACTTTGTGTGACACTTCGTTTAACTCACGCTTATAAGTAAGAACATAGTGTATTTGGTTTTCTGTTCCTGACGTGTTTTACTTAGGGTGATGATCTCCAGTCTCATCCAAGTTCCTGCAAAAGGTATCCTTTCACTCATTCACAGCTGCGCAGTACTCCATGGCGTGTGTGTGTATTGTGTCTCTCACATTTTATTTATTTTCTTTATCCACTCCTCCATTAATGGACACTTAGGTTGATTCCACAGCTTTTTAATTGCAGATAGGGCTGTGAAAAAGATTCAGGTGTAGGTGACTTTTTGATAAAATAGCTTCTTTTCCTTTGGATAGCCACCCAATATGGGATTGGTAGATGGAATTTTAGGTCTACTTTTAGTTCTCTGAGGAATCTCCATACTGTTCTGCAGTAGAGTTTGTGCTAATTTACATTCCCACCTGTAGAGGAATGGACACCATGCTTGCAAAGGACAGTTACTGATTCTTATCACATTAAAAGGACATGCTGAGAACAGGACAGTCTCCTGGCAAGCCTAGAGACATTTTGTGACTTGGGGGCAATCCCCCAAGTAACTCAGTATTCCAGAATGAGATGAGATCGGTCACTCACTAGTAAGCATGTGTTAAACATCAATGCTTAGTAGTTCTTCATGAAGGTTGTGGGGAAAGAACACCATGAAGAAAGAACACGTGAGGAGAGCACATGGCAATCCTTACACATGCAGCCTTCATCTGTAATTACCTTCACTCTCCACACCTGTTGTGTGTAATCTTAATAAATAGCCATTGCGGATGGGGCTTGGGGCTACCCCGTAATTAAGGTTAGCCTGCTTCCCACAAGCTTGTACGTCTAATCCATGTCACTCCTGGTTCCTTCCTGTGGCGATTAAGACCAAGGCTATAGGGGTCACGACACCCACCAACATTGTATACGCCTTCCCTTCTCACTGTATCTCTGCCAGTGTTTATTGCTTTTTGACTTTTTAAAAATGGCCATTCTGACGGGAGTAAGATGGTATCTCACTGTGATTTTAATTTGCATTTCTCTGATGTTGAGCTTTTTTTATATGCTTCTTGGCAATTTTTCTATCTCATTTTGAAAAAAATCTGATCATGCATTTTGCCTGCTATTTTAGGAGAGTTATTTGTTTTCTTTTGTTGTCAATTTGAGTTCCTTGTAGATTCTGAATATTAGCCTTTTGTCAGATGTGTAGTCTGCAAATGTTTTCTCTTATACTGTAGGTTGAATATTTTGTCAACACCTTTGGGCATTTAAAATTTGTCTAGATACAATTTGTTTTGAGGAGTTGATATAGAAGTGAAAACAAGACAATGGGATAGAGCTATACAAAATGAAAAATGTTCTAAGTACCAGAAATCTACAGGGACAAAACTAGTAATGGTATAACTGGCTTTTTTCTCTCATTTTGGTATCCACTCAAAGTGACTCTGAAGAAGAGGTTCCCAAGATCACACTCAGAGTTGATGGGGTGCTAGAAGGACTTCCAGGATTTAGAAGAGCTGTTATACTCAGTTATTGTTTATTGCAGTCAAAAGATACAGATTAAAATAAGCAAAGGTAAAGTCCAGGAGAAACCAGGAGCAAGATTCTAGGTGCACCCCTCCCAGTGAAGTCACATGGATGCACGGAATTCTCCCAGAGGTTAACAATCACATGAGAACTAATGTCATCTGGGGAAGGAACTTACCTGAGTAAGCTTATATTTTTGGCTTTCAAGCCAGCCTCACAGTTTTGTAGCACAAATATGACTGATATTATCTACTTAGTTTCTAGCCTCAAGAGATCAAACCAATCCCCCACCACTCTCCAACATACAAAAGCAGGCATAACAGGTTATGTTAGCATGAACCGTCTGGTCAAATGGATACAGCCTGGCCCAAGGTCTCAGGCCTATAGAAACTCTTATAAGGCAGGATATTCTTGAGGTTCAGAGGTTGTCTTTGAGGATCTGGCAGAGGACCTCCTGATGATAGGACTTTCTTTGACATATGCAGTGCTCAAGCCTCCATTAGCCCTTAACTGGACACTCTCTTTGTACTTTATTGAATGATTCTGTGGTTATAAATCTTGATCTACTCAAAGAGAAGATATTAAGGCTACTCAGAGGATGTTTGATCATTATTTTAGGACTGAACAATTTCTATTGCATCAGAAAATTGAAACATAATGAACACGACAGGGCTTGTGTCTGACCAGAGCTGATGTGACTTGATGTGAATCTGAGAATAAACAAAGGCCATTACAATAAAGGTCAGGGAGTTTTTTGCATGGGAGCAAACTAAGGCTTTCCAGAGAATGAATAGGCAGTAATGTGTGTCTGAAAGAAGGTAAATTTTAGGGTATTGATCTTGGTCTGGTGAGGAAGAATTGATATTAACAATTATCCAAGACACCAATTAATATCTATTCCGACAATAACAAATGTTTGTTGTGTGCATTCTACATGCAGGCATCATGATATCCAAGTGGGGGCAAGATCAAGAGTTGGGGGGATTTCAAGAGGACAGCTATTTCACTTAAATTTTGAAGTTTTAACTTTAAAGCTTTGCCAATTTTCGTCAGTGAGCCAGCTTTAAGGAGAACGAAGTTCGGGGACAAGAATCTAATTTCTTGACTAGACTGAGATATCAGACAGAGATATCAGACAGAGAATTCAAAACTTTGAAATCAGTCTCTTAAAGGGAAAATAGGAATTTAGCCTTGAAGTGCTGACCCCAAATTAGGAACATAGTCAATGAACAATAAGAATATGGGATGTGGATTCAATCATGGAAAACCTGGGTTTCTGAAGGCTGTCAGTGCTGACAACCTGAAGTTTTCTCTCTTTTATTTATTATTATTATTTTTTTTTATTAAGTCATTTGTACATAGACCATAAATACATTGTACATAGACATAAATACAATACAGGATTCAATGTGTTGATTATTTGTACAAATTGGAGGGCTTACATCCTACTAGTCAACATAGCTTTCACCTCATTTACCCAATTACAGCGTTAAGACATTTGTGTTCTACACCTGATAGATCCAACTTGTACTTGCAATGTGCTCCATAGGTGTGGTCCCCCTACTAACTCTCCCTCTATCGACCCACTCCCCTCCCCTCTCCTCTCCCTCCCCTTACCTCCTCCATCCTTTACCTCTTTTATGTTTACATGGATGAAGCTGGAAAATATTCTTCTTAGTAAAGCATCTCAGGAATGAAAAAAATATATATCCAATATACTCAGTACTACTGTGAAACCAATTTATAATCACTCACACTTGCATATGAAAAATGAAACACAACTATAGCCTAGGGCTAGAGTTTTCTCTTAGAGTGAAACTGTAAGCAAGGCCTGAGACCAGACTTGCATTCCTTGTGTAGGACCAAGAGTGGGCTCACAGTCTTAGTGGGTGCTTGGTGGCTCCATTTTGTGCTGCTCAGGGCCTAGATGAGAAGGGGTTCATACCACTCTTATGTCCATGGGTGGTGATTTTGCATTCATTTTTGCTAAAAAGAAATAAATCTTTTATTTATT
Source organism: Loris lydekkerianus (assembly GCA_963574355.1). Classification (NCBI taxonomy): domain Eukaryota; kingdom Metazoa; phylum Chordata; class Mammalia; order Primates; family Lorisidae; genus Loris; species Loris lydekkerianus. The sequence continues at coordinate 17,955 of CAUYPK010056130.1, read as the reverse complement.
AAGTGACAAAATTCAATAGAAGATTCAAAGATGTAGCTCTAATTGAGTTATGGGAGAGGTGACGTGGGTAGAATGAGTTTGGGGTGCTAATGCTAAAATCATGGAGGAAAGAATTTCCTTCACAGTGATAATTAGAAGTGGGTTATTAAAAATACGTAATCCTCAGTCTGTGGGTAGCAGGCAGCACCTTTCCACTCTCAGGAAGACCAATCTCTTCTTTTATTGGCTGAGTTTTGTCTGCCTACAACACCTGTCCTCCAACAAAAAAAGATGTATGGGAGCTCTAATATCTAGGATCCCAGAACATGATCTTATCTGGATCAAAAGTATTTACACAGGCAATTAAGGCTATCAGTGGCAATATTAATTTTTACAGAGGCAAGAATGAGGCTATTAGTGTGGGCCCTAATCCATTATGTCTGGGGTCCTTACAAAAAGGGAAAATTTGGATGTGGAGAGAGACACACAGAGAGGTGATGTGCAGAGTGATAGGGGGCATGGTCACCCACATGCTAAGGAGAGTCTTCAGAAAAAATCAACCTGCCAACACCTTGATGTTTTTTTGAGACAGAGTCTCACTATGTCACCCTCAGTAGAGTGCTGTGGTGTCACAGCTCACTGCAACCTCAAACTCTTTGGGTTTAAGCAAGTCTCTTGCCTCAGCCTCCCTCATAGCTGGGACTACAGGCACCTGCCACAACACCTGGCTTTTTTTTTGTTGCAGTTGTCGTTGATGTCTAGCTGGCCTGGGCCAGGTTCAAACCCACCACCCTCGGTGCATGTGATGGGCGCCACAACCACTGTGCTACGGGCACTACCCAACACCTTGATTTTTTACTTTGCCTTCCAGAACTGTGGGATAATTTATATCTACACTTTAGGCTGCCAGTCTATGGTGCCTTGTTATGGCAATGCTAGCAAATTAATACACCTCTCATACCTGCCTCCTTTGCCATTTCTCATCCCAGTCCTCTAACTCCAAGGCCACCCGCCTTTCTATCCATTACCCTGGTCTTATATTTTCTTATCTATTAGTTCCCTTTTAAAATAAATGTGTTGGAGTCAAAACTTAAGATCACATTAAGTAAATAATTATACAGGTGTCAAGTAGAATGTGGCCTTGGGGGAAGGAGCAAAACAAAGAATAGAGTAGAAGAAAAACCTGGATGGGCTAATTTAAAAAGGGGAGAAAAAACTCATCTTAAAATCTGTCCTGGGGAAGGTTAAAATCTGTCCTTCATGGGATAAATGACTAAACAATGCTTCATTATGTCAACATTACTTTACTAGTAAGTTTTGATATGTGGTGACTTTATTTTGATTTTTGTGAATCTGAAATAATGATTTTAATTACCTTTCATCATATGTAATTTTTGCTTATGATGTTTTGTTCCATTTATCAACAAATTTCTCTCTTTGTGCTACTTAAGTCTTTGTCTGTAACTGTTACGTGTCCCTGCCTTACTTTTCAATTCTGTGTACCTGATAAGTAAGTCACCTTCCTCTTGTTTTTGACATGATGTGTTCCCACCTCAATTCTTAGGGTCTGGTTGATGATCATGTGGTGTGGTACTGGTGGAGATAACTTCTTACTATATTTTTACTGCCTGTGACTCAATGAATCATTGTGGTACATGAAAAATTCTAAACCCCAGCATTTTCTTCACCCAGTAGTCTTTTTTTTATTTCCCTTCAAGGTTTTACACTGAGGACCATACCTTTCAGGATGAAACAGTGTCTCCTGCTCCTTCCCCCCCATTTCAATTCAGTTGTTTTCTTGAAGTTGCAGCCTCCTGACATTTGCAGACAGAGCTGCCACACCATGTGGACAGTCAGGGTGGCAACTCGGAATGAATTACTGCCACAGGAAAGGGCCCTGCTCAGTTTCTACTAGTGCCACCTCTGCATTCCTGACCTGAAGGCAAACGATAGCATAACGGACATTATTTTCGCCCTCCCATATGTATTCTCCCTTTTTCTGTTGTCAAATTTAGTGGAGTGTTTTTGAAATTAATACCCCTTCTCCAGGACTGGTAAGGCATGAGAACAGGGAAGCAGCAATTTCATTAGAGCATATTTTCCCAAAGAGATGCCTTCTCAGAAAATTAGAACTGTGGAGAAGGTGGCCAGGGCATAGCTGTGTATTCTACCCTGTTGGTAGAATCTGGCGATGAGTGATGCTGTTCTGCTTAGTCCCTGTGCTCTCAAAGGGGCTCCTCCTTTCGGGCCCCAGGGTGATAGCAGGTGGCTCAGCCATGGCCAATCAAAGCATTATGTTCCTTCCCCTGGTCACAGCGATTGATCCAAAGATGGAATGTGACCCAGGCAGGGCCTGAAGACAGAAGGGGCCGTGGCCTGGATTCTGAGATCCATTTAGTTTACCCAATACAAGAAAAGACAGACAAAATATGAAGAGGAGCTGAGTCTTAATAATACTGTTCGAAGCCTAAGATCAAGTTCTCTCAGAATATTTCTGCTTCTTTTAATTGGATTTCTATCATCTAACTAAATTGTTTAGTTGGAAACAAAGGAGCATTGGCTGACCAAGTGGCCGAGGGTGTATTATTTCACTACCATCTTGTCTATCTATGTGTCTGGTACCAAAGGCTATATGGTCCACCCTTTATTTCTTATTCCTACTTTAACAACTTTATGGTTAGATTTAATTCTCTTTCTTTCTGACAGAGTCTTACTTTATCGCCCTTGGTAGAGTGTTGTGGCATCACAGCTCACAGCAACCTCCAGCTCTTGGGCTCAGGTGATTCCCTTGCCTCAGCCTCCCAAGTAGCTAGGACCACAGGTGCCTGCCACAATGCCCGGCTATTTTTTTTTGTTGCAATTTGGCCGGGGCCAGTTTCAAACCTGCCACCCTCGGTATATGGAGCTGGCGCCCTACTCACTGAGCCACAGGTGCTGCCCTAGGTTAAATTCCTTACAAATCCTTGTGCTACAATAATAATCATCCCTAGTTTTCTCTTTCTGGTCCTTGTAAGTGCTTAATAGAAGGTTGAATAAATGAAGTTCAACAAATGCTTAAACTGGAATAGTGATGATGATGGTCAAACTTTATAATAGTCTAATCTTGACAGCCTTTCCCAGTAATCTCATGTTGATTCCTTATTAATTAGGCTTTTAAAATTCTTGTGCAGGTAGCAGAAAATCCAGGTGAGAATAGTTCAAACTTACGATGGCTTCTTGTTTTCCTCACATAATAGGGAATCTGAAGGAGGGCAGGGCAGGGCTGGCAGGATGCTTCTCTGATGTCATGTGGACCTGGCTTCATCTATCTTTCTGCTCAGATATCCCAAGAATGGGTTGTGACCTTAATGTCTCAGGGCCTTGACACACAATTCTAGACAGAGAAGAAAAATGCCAAGGAACAAAAATCATGTAATACTTAAGTGAATCCTTCCAAAGAACCTTCTTGGAAGCCCTATCTGCTAACTTTGAGTTACTCTTCTTGGCTCCAAAGGTCTCATGGACACCCCTAGCTGCAAGGGAGGCTGAAAAACATAATTTCTTAGCTGGATATATGGTTGCTCCAAATAACAACACATATTCTTTTAGTAAGAAAGAAAAGAGGGGCTGGCTATCTCATCTATGAGGACAAATAAGTACTAAATAGCTAACCGCAAGTCTCATCTATGGAGTCCTCAATGCAACATGCTTTCTGATAATTAGTGCTTTGTATTTATTTCTGTATTTTGGGGTTGTTGTTAATATTCTGTATACAATTTTTTTTGGAATTTTGTCTCTTTCTTACAGTGCTGTATCTCTGAACTCTCTGAAGCTCACCCATACTAACATGTTAAAGAATGCAATTGAATTGCATGTTACTTTTGTTCAAAAAAACGTTTTACATATTGAAGACATGGCTGGTTCCAGTGGTGCCTGGAGCCAGTTCTCATGGCTTCTGAGACTTGGTTGTTAAGTTTGGGAATTTTTCAAGTTGGCTGTTAAGACTAGATATCACTAAATAAAAGTAAATTATGTAAACTTAAAATAAATTATATTAAAAACCAAAGGAAATACTCAAAATTCATCACTCTTAACTATTTTACTCTATCTAATTATTATCTCTGATTTATGTTTATTTGAGCTCTGTGCTACTACTCATTTCTTCCCAATTCAATGGCATGGTTTGTGTTGGAAGCTAGAAAGAATCATAGTGGGAGTATGCCAAGGAAATCAACAAACACAACACAGCGATGCTTGAGTTATTGTTTTGTTGATTTTCTATTGAGACGTAAGAAAGTGATGGAGAAGATGTTAATAATGCAGATTAAACACTTAAGTGTGTGGTGTCTTCAGCTGTTTTGTCATGAATAGCACACACAAAAAAATGAGACTTCCTATTCTCCCATCCATAAGAAACTTTTCTGTGGCTCAGCAAAGATGAACTAATGATGATTTAACATTTTAATTGTTTCATAATCATCTTCTTCATTAACGTTAACTAAAATACCAACCAAAATTTAAGACAGAACGACACACAGAGAACCACTTGTAGAAGATTGAACAGCATGCCACGGCTGGAACTGAAAGGGGAAGAAAGTCATATTCTTAACTTCTACATTTGTTGGAAAGAAACAGCAAAGAGCTTGTTTTACTTGTGGTGCAAAAATTAACACAGCATCGCAAGACCCTGCCTCTAGCTGCTGTCTGCCTCCTCTGCTCAAACTAGACCTGCCTTACACCATGTTCCCTGACTCACTTTGGTAAATATTACTTACTTTGTGCATGGTTTTCCTAAATTAAGTTATGCTTATTTAATATTATAGTTAAAACAGTCTAGGAGTGCTGGTTCTTGCCTCTACTCCACTTTGGGAAGCGGAGAAGGGAGGATCACTTAAAGCCAGGAGTTAGAGACCAGCCTAGGAAATAGACTCCATCTCTACAAAAAAAAAAAAAAAAAGAAAGAAAGAAAGAAATAAAAGAAAAAGAAAAAAAAATTAGTAAGGCATAGTTATGGGCGCCTGTAGTCCCAGTTACTCAGGAGGCTGAGGCAAGATGATTGCTTGAGCCCAGGAGTCTGAGGTTGCTGTGAGCTGTGATTGTGCCACTGCACTCTAGCCCAGGAAACAGAGCAAGACCCTGTCTCACAAAAAGAAAAAACAAAAGGAGCAACTTAAAACAATATATGGCGGGAAGGTTACATTTGACCTCTCACACAGAGAGCTGTAGGCTTTTGGACAATCACTAGTGCCCATACACTTGGCCCCTTACAACCCCCCCTCCCACTGTTTACCGGGAGAGTAGAATTTGCGGAACTTCTCTTCAACTGAATTTTCAAGCCACCCAATGAGCTAGCATGCATATTTGCATCCTACTCACCTTATTACTGCAGTGTACCAGGGTGTGCCAGCTTTTCAAGGATTTGTCACTGTAAGGAAGACTAATCAGTGAAATTTGTAGCTGTTTTGAAGATAATAGAAGCGATGGGATTCTTCAGAACATTGGGTCCAGAAAATTGGACACGGTTCACCAGTTCATTAAGATAATTTTATTGAATCATTTTTTTTTTGTTTGTTTGCCAGCCTGTGATATGGTTGGCTACTAATCTGCTGGTGTTTTCAGATAAATAGAGTAAAATATCATTAATTTAGACTCTACTCACGTGTAATTTGAACAATGGCTGATTGGGAGTTCACACGTGTCCTATTCATGAAGAGCAAAGGTTACTAAGGGACACAAGAGTACAAAAACTCCCAGAGGCTTTAGCAGGATGCTTGTACTAAGAGGTTTTGTTCGCCAGTGCCAATGTTGCTAACTAGCTCATCTTTTTTTTCTTTTTCTTTTTAGAGACAGTGTCTTGCACTGTCACTTAGGCTCAACTGTAGTGGTGTGATCACAGCTCACAGCAGCCTCAAACTCCTGAAGAAATCTTTCCGCATAAGCCTCCTAAGTAGGTGGGACTGTAGGCATGTGCTTTTATATCCAGCTAAGTTTTCTTTTCCTTCTTTTAATAGATGGGGTCTTGCTATATTGCCCAGGCTGGTCTCTAACTCCTGGCCTCAATAGGTCTCCCCACCTTGATCTCCCACAGTGCTGGGATTATACATATGAGACACCATACCTGGCTAGCTAAACATTACCACAGATCTTGCAGGCCTCTGCTTGACAGAGGTCACTAAGTGTGTTCAACTTATTAAAAAGTATTGCAATTACATACCTTTAAAAATTACCCATGTTTCAGGCTTGGCACCTGTAGTACCGTGGTTACGGCACCAGCCACATATATTGAGGCGAGTAGGTTTGAACCCAGCTCAGGCCAGCTAAACAACAACAACAACAACAACAACAACAACAACAACAACAAAATAGCTGGGCATTGTGGCAGGCGCCTGTAGTCCCAGGTACTTGGGAGGCTCAGGCAAGAGAATTGCTTAAGCCCAAGAGTTGGAGGTTGCTGTGAGCTGTGGTGCCAGGCACTCTACCGAGGGCGACATAGTAAGACTCTGTCACAAAAAAAAAAAAAAAAAATTGCTTATGTTTTAGATATCTCACTAAATTTGGCTTGGCATTTTTCTTTAAGCAGAATCAATTAGGTATGAGTTTTCTGAATTTAAGGAGACTTCTCAAATATTACATACTAACTTGCACTGCAGTGTATTTCCCCCAATTGTTAAAATCTTAGCCCTATTAGGGCGGTGCCTGTGGCTCAAAGGAGTAGGGTGCTGGACCCATATGCCAGAGTGGCAGGTTCAAACCCAGCCCCGGCAAAAACTGCAAAAATAAAATAAAATAAAATAAAAATCGTAGCCCTGTTATCCCTTTGAAGATCATCATCCTCTAGGACAGCGTTTTTCAACCTTTTTTACATCACAGCACACTTGAACCTATAGTTGGACATACATAGCACACTCATGTTATGTTGATTTTTAAAAAAGTGAAAAAAGAAGATGCCATGCTTTGAACTTCTTTTGAAAAGAATTTAATTAATGATCTTTAAAAATGTTCACAGCACACCTAAGATTCTCTCATAGCACACGGGTTGACAATCACTGCCCTAGCATGTTATTGTTACGCAGGTGACTCTGTATGTGTGTGTGTATGTGTGTGTGTGTGTGTGTGTGTGTGTGTGTGTGTGTGTCAGAGGAGGGAAGGGTCCAGGTGCCCTCTGCCTCCATCCTCTCCATCACTGCTCTTTGAAGTCTCGTCTTCCCATACACTATTCTTCCCTCCACTGGGCATGGATGTCCTTGGTGAGGGTTCAATCCAGCAAGAATGATCTGTAGCTCCCCTAGACAATATTGTCTGTACTCAAGGGCTGCTGTGGAGTGGTTTGGGGGACAGGGTCATGAAGGTAAGAAGTGACACGGCAGGGTCACCTCTCTGCTCTGTGCTCGTCTTCACCTCCCTGTAAGTGCTAAGGAGCATTAGGACAGTAGTAGAGGGAGGCATGTGATGTGGTCTTCAAAGTATTACCTTTCTCGGGGTTCAGCAGAAACATGCCCAGAGGTTAAACCATCCTTGGATGGCTGCTCCGTGTGCTACCATCACTGCCTGTAGCATTTCCTGACCTCGGCACGAGGTTCTCAGGCTTATCTTCTCTCCTCAGCTGAACCTCTGCTCATTTTTGGAAACCCCTCTCCCCAAGCTGCAGAATCCATATCTTTTACCCAAAGTACATGTCTTCAAGTTTGAGTGCTGAGGTCCAGAAATAAGCAGTCTGAGTTATAAACAACCAGTTTACACACAATTCACATTTATGAACGGGGGCTATTTCAGTCAGTCCCCACATTACAAATCTCTAAATCAGTGGTTCTCAACCTTCCTAATGCCACAACCCACAGGTTGAGAACTGGTGCTCTAAATGATGTAAGACTCACACTTATGAACAGAGGCTATTACAGGTAATGGGTAAACATACCTTTCCAACTTACATACAAATTCAACTTAAGAACAAACCTATAGAACCCATCTCGTTCATAACCCGGGAGTGTCTGCCTGCCTTAGGAGCTCAAGGGGACAGTCTAAGATGGCCTTGGAAAGGGATCCAAGTGTGAGAGGCAGAGTAGGGGAAATCCGAGTGCTCAGAGTTCATTCCTCTTCAGATCTGTCCCCTGCGATGAGCTACAGATACACCGTTATATTCCTTGCTGAGAAATTACCTGTTTTTTTCTCTCTCTCTTGCTGCCCCTTCCTCTCAAAACACACACACATATGCACACCCCGCACCGCAGCACATACTGTCAGAGGACAACATAAATTGTCAGAGACAGTATAGCATAGTATAAACCTAGAAAATGGAAGAATATTTCCAGCTAGATTATAATTTGTGAGGCCACTTATCTCAAAAAATATTTCACATTATTATGCAGAGCATAATTCACTCACTTTCATTCATTCCTCTTCATTCCCTCCAAATTGTGCCCATTTAGTCCCACTAGAATAAAAAACAAGCAAACGTATACACCTCTTGAAGAAGCACACCGTGACACTGAGTCCCAGCTTGTAAGGGCTTCATTAAGTTTGCAGATGAGCCGCCAACCACTTCTTTATAAACTCTATTGGGGCTGGAGAGAACTCAGATTTTCATCACGTCATTTCCCCCCATAAACAATCTACTACTCATTGTTTGTTACCAAATATCTGAATATTTTAAACTTTTTCCCAACTAGTAAAAGCAATTGTTCACTCGTTCCTCTGGGCTCCCATGTTACTTCATACATAACTCCTCTAACAGTCCTGCTTACCCCGTAACTATCTAGACGGATGTGTCCAATAAGACAATCGCTAGCTGTGTGCGGCTATTTCAATTAAAATTATGTAGGATGAGATATCATGAAATATTTTATCAGTTGCATGAGTTAAATTTCAAATGCTCCATAGGTACATCTGGCAACCAAATTGGTCAGAGACAACACAGAGTGTTATAATCAGAGAAAGTTCTGTTGGACAGCTCTGGTCTGGACTCAAGACTGAGCTCTTGTATTCATCGTCTCTACCTGCCCCATCCTTAGTATAGTTTTTATAACAGATGCTCAAAAACGCTAGTTGAATACATAAGTGGATAAATGATGAATTTCTTTATAGTGGTTCTGCAAGCTGAAATAAGTTTTCCATAAATTTTTAATCTCTGTTTTTACTGAGTAGAAACACAGGTTCTAGAATTTGTTTCTGAACTTATAAGAGTCCAGTAGAAGTGACTTTTGAATAGAATGAAGGACTTTGGCAGACAAAACATGGAAGGGGATTCAAGGGAGATGAATAGAGACAGGAACAAAATGTCAGATTTAGAGGAATTTGATAATTTTAACGTTAATGATAGTAACCATTTTTTTTTTGCAGTTTCTGGCTGGGTCTGGGTTTGAACCTGCCACCTCCGGCATATGGGGCTGGCGCCCTACTCCTTTGAGTCACAGTCGCTGCCTGATAGTAACCATTTTTGAGAGTTTACTATGTACCAAACCCTCTACCACATTATTTATACATGTTATCCCACTTAATTTTCAGGGAATGTTATTGTCTCCATTTCACCAATGGAAAGTCAGAGGCATAGAGAGGTTAAATGACTTTCTCAGCTCACTCAGTAAGAGACAGAGCCAAGATTCAAACTCAAGCTGTCTGACCTCAGAGCCTGGACTCTAAATGAGGAAGCCAGTCTACCTCTCCCACCAGAAGGAAAGGCTGACAATTTGGCAGGAGAGGGAGTGAGAGCTGTATCGTGACAGGGCCGGCAGGGCACCCCAAGGAATTTGAACTTCATCTTATAGCTCTGGAAAAAAGCATCTACAAAAGACAGTAACTTTGGCTGTTTATTTTAGAGATAGCATTATACTTGCAGGATGGATAATCAATCGGAGAGAACAGCTGTCCCACCTAGGACCCTGCAAAAATCTAGACAAGAAATGGTGAGGGCAGAAAGGGTCAGTGTGAGAGAAACGTAAAGTGTTGGAAGGGACGTTATTGATGAATCTTTGATGTTTGAGTGAAGAAAAGAGGACCAGACATTTATAGGCCAGGTCTCTGAGCCGGGTGCTCTGTTGTCGGTGAGGTATTTACCCAGGGAGGATAGTGGGTGTGATTCTAGATGGGTGGGTTTGCAGGTGTTTGTGGTTGGGGGTGACCAGTCAGTGTGTGCAAGTTCAGATCAAAGTTTAGGAAACAAGCCCTGGAAATTTGTGTTTATTAGTAAAAAAAACCGGTGGCAGAAGCTAAGAAAGAGAACACGCCAGGCGGGAAGTACGGAAAGCAGAGATTGTGGCAGAGCAGCATTTAAAGGGCAGGTAGAAAGGGAGGCTACAACAGTTGGGGGAGGGATTTGAGAGGGATGGGGAGGGCCAGGAGCCATGTGGAACGTCCCGCCTCATCTCAGTGCTAGAACATTCTCCGCCAGTCACCTTCACCTGGAAGCTGTGTCACCTAATGTCTGCCTGGCTGGGGCCCAGCAGTGCCAGGCATCATCGGCTGTGCTTTCTGAAGCCTTGAATCTGGCCTGTTGCTTTGCTCTGTAACTTGGATTCTTATAAACATTCTGTGTTACCAGGATGTTTGTCTAATAAGGGCTTACGCAAATGATATAACTCCTCTGGGACTCAACTTCGTATCAGGCCAACCGGATCACTAAGTTGATAACCCCTTTTCTTTTTAGCCATGGACTCCTTCCCTCTCCCCAAATGAAATATTTTATGGAGACTTAATATATTAAACCAAAAAATAAAAGCATAGTTGTTTGGGTTGAAGGAGGATCAGGTATAACCAGAGCCTGTGCTCTCAAATATCATGCTAACCATTTCAATAATTGCTTTTACAATTCAGCTTAAATCTGCTCCAATAGACCCAAGTCCGACTAACTCACAAAGCAATAGCACTGCAATACTGTTTCCAAGCTTTGCTGCACTGCTGCTGTTTTGCTGCAGCCACTGCTGGTTGACTGTTCAAAGGCTTTTTCTCATCAATCCCATTTCTCATTGCTCTCTACCATGCTGCTTTCCATGGTGGGGAAAGCTCCAATTTTGTTTCTTTGTTTTCCTGCCTAAGAAAAAGTGAACATCCACCCAGGGTCAGGCGTGGTGGTTCACACCTGTAACCTGTTCACACTCTACCATGGGTGACAGAGTGAGACTCTGTCTAAAAAAAAAAAAAAAGAAAAAGAAAAGAAAAGAAAAAGAGAATGTTTGCCCAGCTGCAGGGTATGAATCATAATTGGTCTGAGTTGCAGTGTTTTCATGCCCTTTGCCATGATTTGGTTAGGAATCTGTTGTGCATAAAACTCACTCTTAGCCAATAGAACGGAAGGTAATTCTGCTGAGGAGTATCTTCTGCGAAAGGCTTTTCTCATTAATACAAAGAGCTGTGTGGAGGTGACTTTCTTATGACTTGCTGGTTGTCTGGAGTGCCCTGGCCATCTTGTGACCAGGAGGGAGGCACCACACACTGAGAATGGCAGAGAGGAGAGAAGGGAAGAAGCTAGCGGCTTGAAGATGTCAGTAGGTAGCTGAAATCACTGACTCACAGCTGCCCTGTCTTTGAGCTTCAAGTTGTGTGATATAATAAAATTCTTTACTCTTTAGACATCTGTTAGTTTGATCCTCCATTATTTATAGCTAAAAGGATCATAACTGATTCAACTCCTCTTCTGGCTTAAAGGTGATGGTCCTGAAAACTCATTCACACTTTTATGCATTTAATAAATGTTAATTGAATGGTTACGTGCCAAGCATTACCTAGGCACTGAGGATACAGCAGAGGAGAGTGCAGACAGGGAGCTGAGGTTATGGAATGCCGTGAACACAGGAAGGAACTTCCTGTGGCTGGAGCGTAGTGAGCAAGGGGAAAGTGTCCGGTTCACTCTGAGAAGGCGGGAGCCACATTGTGAGTGGCAGTTAGGTCAGCTTGAGGACTTTGAATATTATTCTAAAAAGGGTACAAAGTATTGAAGAATTTAAGATGAAGAGGACATGATTCAATTTGCATTTAAAAAACCCACTCTGGCTTGTGTGTAGAAAATGCATTAAAGAAAGTCTAGAAAAAAGGCAGGAAAAGCAATCATTTATGATAGTCTTGTGAGATAAGTTGGTTTGGCCCAGGGTGGTAATCACAGCAATGAAGAAAAACATTTGACTCCAGGGTATGATTTAGTAGTGGAACCATTAGGACCTGGTAATCAACTGGACCTGGGGAGGAAGGGAGAGAGAACTGGCAAAGCTGACTCCCAAGTTTCTGGCCCTGGGAAGATGGTGGTGTAAATTTTGAGATAAGGAATACTGGAGGAAAAGCAGATTGGCAGGTGCAGACGATGTGAGAGTTCAGTTTTGGACGCATTAAGTATGAGATAACAGACATTCAGGTGGAAATTTTAAGAATCAAGGTAGAGATGCAAGCTGTGACCCTTAAGAAAAGGAGATGAAGACTGTAAATGCTCTAGTATTCCACTAGTGGGAATTGATTTAGGATTTGTAGCTGAGTTTTCTGTGCCTGATAACCAGATACATCCAGCTGCAGGACATGTGCATATGGCGTCTTTAACCAGATCTTTATCCACAAAGAGAAGCAGTGTTAATAGGAAATCAAATTTATACTCTGATTTTGTGTTAGACTTCTAGTAATGTGGGATCACTTGCCTTTATATGTTGCAGACATGCCTGTTGACACAACTCTCAAATTGCAAATTTTACTTCTTTTGCTCATCTTCACAGTGGCACTCCTAATGCAGGTCAGGATGGCATCTCATCTGGACCAATACCGCACACACTTCTACTATCTCCTAATGGATGTATGCTTTGGGGATCAGGAGAGAATCTGGGATTAGAGATGTAAAGATGCTCTAAAGAGTCATTAAAATGAGTTAGTAGACAAGCAGTCAGGGCAGGTGTGTTCCAAGAAGGGGGAGAGAGGGCAAAAGTGCAGATGCACGGGATGGTATTGCTTTCAAGTTGAAAAAGGCAACCAACATTAGTTGAGTATAATTAGTCACTAAGATAAACCCTTACACCTTGGAGACATAAGGAATCTGTCTGTGTCCCTAAGGGAGCACAATGAGGTCTTTAAAAATATTATTGCAGGGGAATTCTGGGAAGATGGCTGACTGGCAGCAATCCTCAGCAGAGGCTCCTGAACAGAGGAAGAAAAACTGGATGGAATTGGACTCTATGAAGGCAAAGGTGGGGAGCTAAGTCAAGAAAGACATTTGGCAAGCTGTAACTCCAAAGAAGAGCATTCAAGAAAACAAATTACAGGTACAAAGCCTATCGACTAAAAGACAGGAGACCCCTCCTCTAAGCAGAAGGCCCACTGCAGGCTATCTGTAAGTGAGCAGGGAACAAAAGACCTCTCATTTAACCTTGCTGGAGAGAACTGCTAAATTCCAGATCTCTTTCTCCAGGGAGGCCCCACTTATGAACCTAGACACCACCCTGACAGGCATAAAATTGAACACAAGTCCAAACTCCCATTCCATCCTTCCCGCTTTGCATGGTGGACTGAAGTTTTGCCCTCTGCAGAGCACAGAGGTCTCTTCCTGAGAGATCTTGGCATAGTGTGGACCACCAACCATCAGGATGGAATCAGTGACTAACTGGGAAGAAAAGAGGGTGTGGGAATTAAGGGACACTCAACGGGAGGAGGAGCAGTCCCCTGGTTATGACTATGCCTAGCCAATGGTGATGTTGACCCTTGGTTCAGGCTATGTCTAGCAGGACAGAGTGCATAGTTCCCCACTCTGATAGCACACACAGTGGGAGAGTAGTTGCCCCTTGTGGACTGAGTTCAGCAGAAAGGGCTGGTCCTCTGGTTCCAACAGAACCCTTGGTATCAGCATGGACTGAGACCTGAGAGAAAGGACGTGGTCCCCTGATTCCAACAGAACCCTTGAGCAGTGGCTTGCTGGGTGTGAACCAAGATCTGAGGACAAGGGCATAGTCTCCTGTCTCCAGCAGGCTGGTGAGCAGAAGCTTACGGGGTGAGGGCTGAGACCTGCAGGTGGGGCATGGTGCCCTGACTCCAACAGAGCCTGTGAACAGAGGCTTGCCAGGCAGTGGACTGAGACTGGCAGCTGGGGGCTAGCTGGGTATGGACTGAGACTGGTGGGTGGGGGTGTGACCCCTGGCTCCAACTGGGCCTGTGCACAGAGAAGCAGACAACAGTGTGGACTGAGTCTGGCAGGTTGGGGCATGGATTCCCAGCTCCAATTGTGCTGTTGGAGACTCTTGAATCCCTTTCTGTCGAGCAGGGTCTGCACTGCCTGAGAAAATTTAATTGGAACTCATGTCTGGGGCAGTCCACTGAGGGACATTCTGAGGTTGACCTTTAAAGTTCCATAGCAGAAAACAGCTGAAGGGTAGGGGCTGGGTACCACAGCTGTTTGTATCTCTTCACAGTCAAGATTTAGAGGTTGGCTGATATAAAACAGAGCTAGCTTGCACTATCTCACCAAGTAGGTCCTTAGCATCTCTGGCCAAAACTCTGAAATGGGCCTCTGTAAGGTTGTAGGCGATAAGCCACAATCACATAGCCTAATAGGGCTATCTCTATGTCCTGGGAACTCTAATTCAATCTCACCCTACCAGTTCTAATAACCAAATGGTGGAAAATAAATATGGTGAGGACCCAACAGAAGAACTCTGGCAACACAAATAACCAGAGTAGATCAACCCCCCAAGAAATGACAAAGGAGATACAACTGAAGATGCCATGCATAGACAATGGCAGCCGTGTAAGAAACTTAATTCAGAAAATGGATGACAAATAAGATAAATAGAATGGAAGAAAAGATGGAAATTGAATCCCAAAGAGTAGTTCTAAAGTTGTCTCAAGAAATTAATGAATTCAAAGCCCAAGTCACCAAAGACATGGACTAAGGAGAAAAAAGAGAGCAGAGCTCAAGGAAATGAAAAAGTTAGCTGAGGAACTCTGAAATACAATAGAATCCCTCAGTAATAGAGTTGACCAGGCAGAAGAAAAGATCTCTGAAACTGAAGATAAAGATTTGAACGTTCTCAAACACTCAAAGAGGCAGACAAAAGGAGAGGAAAAATTGATCATTCTTTGACAGAGTTGTGGGATCACTCCAAAAGACCAAAAATTCATCTTATAGGAATTCCTGAAGGAGAAGAGGAAGGTCCTAAAGGTAGAGATGCTCTATTCCAAGAGATTTTGGAAGAGAATTTCCCAAGCATTTCAAGAGATGTCTGAACGTCTTCAGATAGCAGAAAGTTTCAGAACCCCAGCAAGACTCAATCCAAATAAAGCCTCTCCTAGACACAGTGTGATTAACTTTGCCAAAGTTAAGATGAAATAGAAACTTCTGCAAGCAGCCAGATGGAAATAAAGCATCCCCTACAAAGGGAGAAATACCAGAATGACTGCAGACCTCTCAGCCGAAACCTTTCAAGCCAGAAGAGAATGGTCATCGACCTTCAATCTCCTAAAACAAAACAACTTCCACCCCAGGATCCTATATCCACCTGAGTTTCATTTGTGATGGAGAAATTAAATACTTGAATGACATACAAACATTGAAGAAATTTGTCATAACTAAACCAGTTCTCCAGGATATTATCAGACCCATCCTCCACAATGAACAGTGTAGTGCTATACATACAAAGTAAACTCACCAATAAATTTTTGAACCAAACCCAACTTCCACAGTGGTGAAAGGATTAAAAATGTTCACTGCACATCTGAAAATCGTGACACCAAAACACAACCAGGCTTATCAATTCTCTGAATTAACATGAATGGCTTAAATTGTCCTCTAAAGAGGCACAGGCTGGCTGACTGGATACAGAAACTCAAATAAGATATCTGCTTTATACAAGCATCTCATATTATCTTAAAGGATAAAAATAGACTCAGGGTGAAGGGATGGACTTCTATAATACAAGCAAAGGGAAACCAGAAAAAAGCGGGGGTTGCAATTTTAGTTGCAGGTACAATTGGCTTTAAACTAACAAAGATAAGAAAGATAAGGATGGTCACTAAATATTTGTCAAGAGAAACACCCAACAAGAAGAAATTTCAATAATTAACATTTATGTACCCTTACCAGAATGCTCCTCAATGTATAAAGCAAACCCTAATGGAAATGAGTAACTTGATATCTTCCTGCAGTATAATAGTTGGACATCTCTTTGACAGTTTTGGATAGATCCTCCAAGAAGAAACTAAACAAAGAAATAATAGACTTAAACCTGACCCTAGAACAAATGGACTTTACAGACCTCTATAGAACATTTCATCCTAATAAAACAGAATATACATTCTTCTAATAAGCCCACAGTTTATCCCCCAAAATAGATCATATCCTAGGATACAAGTCTAAGCTCAGCAAATTTAAAAGTATAGAAATAATTCCTGTATCTTCTCAGACCACCATGGAATAAAAGTTGAACTCAATAGCAACAGGAATCTTCATACTCAAAGTCATGGAAACAAAATAATCTTAGGCTGAATGATAGCTGGGTCAAAGTTGAGATTAAGAAGAAAATCACCAAATTTTTTGAACAAAATGATAATGAAGACACGAATTATTAAAACCTGTGGGATACTGCAAAGGCAGTCCCAAGAGGGAAATTTATAGCATTGGAAGCCTTTATCAAAAAAAAACAGAAAGAGAGAAAGCCAACAACTTAATGGATCATCTGAAGCAACTGGAAAAAGAAGAACATTCCAACCCCAAACCCAGCAGAAGAAAAGAAATAACAAAAATCAGGGTAGAATTAAATGAAATTAAAAACAAAAGAATCATTCAGATCAATAAAACAAAAAGTTGGTTTTTTGAAAAGATTAATAAAATTGATAAACCTTTGGCCAACCTAGTCAGAAATAGAAAAGAAAAATCTCTAATATCATCTATCAGAAAGGATAAATAACAGACACCTCAGAAATGCAAAAAATCCTCAATGATTACTACAAAAATCTCTATTCCTAGAAATATGAAAATCTGAAGGAAATGGCCCAATGCTTGGAAGCATGTCACCTTCCTAGACTCAACCAGAAAGAATTAGAAATCTTGAATAGACCTACATCAATCAATGAAATATCATCATCACAATATGAAATCTCCCAAATAAGAAAAGTCCAGGAGCAGATGGCTTTACATCCGAATTCTATCAAACCTTTCAAGAGGAAATAGTACCTATCCTTTACAACCTATTCCAAAGCATAGAAAAAGAAGGAATACTTACCAACACATTCAATGAAGCAAATAGCACCCTAATCCCCAAGCCAGGAAAGGATCTAACAAAGATAGAAAATTATAGACCAACATCATTAATGACTATCGATGCAAAAACATTCAATTAGATCTTAGCAGACAGAATTCAACAACACACCAAAAAAAATTATACACCATGATCAAGTTGGTATTATTCCAGGATTACAGCATTTTTTCAACATACACAATTCTATAAATATAATACATCACATCAATAAAATAAAAAACAAAGACCATATGGTTCTCTCAATTGATGCAGAAAAAGCCTTTGATAATATCCAGCATCCTTTCATGATCAGAACATGTAAGAAAATAGACATAGAAGGACATTTCTTAAACTGATAGAGGCCATCTACAGCAAACCCACAGCCAATATCATATTGAATGGTGTAAAATTGAAAACATTTCCACTCAGATCAGGAATGAGGCAAGGATGTCCACTGTCTCCACTGGTATTCAACATAGTAATGGAAGTCTTAGCCATCAAAATCAGGCAAGAGAAGGCAATCAAGTGTATCCACATAGGGTCAGAGGAGATAAAACTTCCACTCTTCACTGATGATATGATCCTATACCTGGAAAATTGCAGGAAATCACTTCAAAACTCTTAGAAGTGATCAAGGAATATAGCAGGGTCTGAGGCTACAAAATCAATACTTACAAATCAGTAGCTTTTATATATGCCAACAATAGTCAAGCTGAAAATATAGTCAAGGACTCTATTCCTTTTACAGTAGTGCCAAAGGAGATGAAATATTTGGGAATCTATGTAACAAAGGACGTGAAAGATCTCT
>CAUYPK010056127.1:0-12291 GCA_963574355.1 Loris lydekkerianus | reverse complement strand
GAAAAGAATAAAAAAAAAAAAGTAAAAAAAAATGAACAGAATCAATGTATAGAGTACAAAATTCTCCATCGATCAGTATATACCACGACACAGTAGAATAAATATTTATTGAGATATGGAGCTACAAAAACACATGACATTAAAACGGGCAAAACTTTTGAAACAACCTAATACCTGATGACAATCTAATTGTAATACAGGTACTGAGCAACATTATGACATGTGACAATGTCACATTCACAGACATTGCATTTGATTCCCAATTCAAACAACCAGAAAATTTCACCTACTTATTTTGTTTAATATCAAAGTTATTTAACTAAATCTACCTTCAGTATTTATATAGAAATAACAAGGTCTGACATTGGTAATGTCACAAGAAATGAAGCAAGACTTTGAGTAAAAAATTTGGAATTTATACACTTTTGGTGAAACATATGTAAAGAAAGAAATACCCTACACTTTTAGATTTCTTTAAAATTCTGCATTGTAGAACAGTAGAATTTTATGATTGTGTTTTCTTTATTAAAAGCAAGTACCCTGCATGCCTCATGTGCTTAATAAAATAATTTCCACTGTGCACACATTTTATTTAATGAGCAGGTCAGGGTGTGCAGGTGTGTGGGCCGAACAACTCCAGCAGGTCATAACAAAGTGCTCTGTCAATCAGAGCAGATAATAAAAATGTGTCTCACATAGCTGCTGACAAAATGAGAAAAAAGTTGGGAGGAACCAAATAATGAAACAATGTATCTTTTGTTTTGAGCAATATTTTCTCTCCCTTATAGAAACAATACAAAATATTGTTAAAAGCTAGAAAGCATGGGGGGTTTAATTAAACCATTCTATCATTGCACTAAAACCAAACATATAGCATAAATATAGATACCTGGTTTAAAGATAGAAATAAAAATTCACAATTTTTACTTTCAAATTAAGTGTAAAGAGCATGAGCAGTTCCCTTCAAGCACACTTGGTCACCTCTGGACCCTGAAGTCTTAGGTCTCCTCCTTTGCGCCCTCCCAGTTTGTGATTTGTCCAAACCCCCCCCCCCAACACACACACACACACACACACACACACACACACACACACACACACACACACACTGTGGCAGCTGCTGACTGAGTCACAGCATCAGAGGCTTACTTGGTTTGCTCCCAATTTACTACAAAATATGCTTGGAATTATTGTTAAAGATAAATAAACTAGGCACAGAAACACTGGTAATGACAAGCCTATGGTCTCCTCCCAACACAATGTGAAGTAATCATCTTCCTTATAAAGGTCTGAGTTCTTCTTATAACAAACTAAATTGCTTAAATGTCATGGGAATTAGAATTTCTCACTCACCTTTGATGAATCTGATGAAACATTTTCATTTGTGTGTTGATGCAAGTGGAGGCCCTAGGAGCCCAATGCCCCAGAGGATAACACCCTCTGACAGAATCTGGGGCAGCTGGTTAAAGGTGTAAAGAACATACCTGGGGCCCAATGTCCACCTGTACACCTGTGCACCTGTACACCTGTGCACCTGTCCACCTGTGTGCCTGTGTCCCTGTTCACCTGTATGCCTGTGCACCTGTCTGTCTAGGCACCTGTGTGCCCATTCCCCTGTGCACCTGTCCAACTGTCCACCTATACACCTGTGTGCCTGTGCACCTATCCACCTGTGTACTAGTTCACTTGCCTACCTGTGCACTTGTCTACCTGTGTGCCTGTGCACCTGTGCACCTGGCTACCTGTCCACCTATCCACCTGTGCACCTGTCTGCCTGTTCACCTGTGCACCTTTCCACCTGTGTGCCTGTCCACCTGTGCACCTGTGCATCTGTCTGCCTGTATGCCTGTGCACCACACATCATCAGTTCTATTCTGGGAAAGTTGCTTTGCATAATTGTGTTCTTGTTTCAATTCAAACATTAGTTTGAATCTCAAATATTAATTTGAGATTTTAAAAAAATTAATAATTGGCCTTTACCTATATAGTCACCATCTACTAGAAGGGAAATATTTCACATGCAAATTTTAACTTTTTAAAAATTAGGAATATATTTTTATCATGAAAAATAAAATACATTATTACTTCCAAAAAATAAATTTGGAATGAATCAGCAAATAAAAATAAAATTAAAATAATGTGATGCATTCAGGCAGACAGAAGGAAAAGGTATGTGTAAAGCAAGGACCACAAACATAACAATTTTATGAATTTCCAATGTGGGATAAAAACCTGATGTGTTTGATTCAGTATGTTCTAGCAGAAGAGATAGCAGAATGACTTTTCTCAGTAAATGTTATTTTCTGCCAGGCAGCATACAAGAAAATAAAACAAAATTTACTCTTACTATATAAACCCAGTGAAAATTGAGACTAAAAATTTTTTTTAAAAAATCTCTTTGTACTCAACCTTTTTCTCTCAAATGATATATTATATGTAATTCTAAATAAATAACAAAAATTAAAAATACCAAGCATGTTTGTAGCGCTGTCAGCCTGCTAACTACAGCAACTGTGTCACCTTTAACAATCCTTGGTTCCAGAATTGTCTTTCCATCTAGAGTCAGTAAGACCAAGGGCTCATATCTCCTACACTAGGAACACTAGTAAATACCCATATATATGCATGTGTGCATGAGTGTGTGCATGTGTGTGCGTGTGCACGTGTGCATGCATGGATGTTTGCGCAGGCATGTATATGTGCATGCTTGTATGAGTGTGTGCATGTATGTGAATGAGTGTGTGTGCGTGTGTGTGTGTGCTTATGTGTATTGGTACTTACAGTGTGAGTCGGATCTATAATGATAGCTATAGTCACAGAATGTGTAAGACTCCCAGCCCTAATTTACAAAAGATTATGGCATTAAACAAAATGGGCAAGTTTAGGTAAAATAAAACATAATCAATTGTATAAAATGTCACTGGCCTACAAAAAGCAGACTGATAGGATATTAAAGAAAGATTAAGTTCATTACTACATAAAACCCTGCTTGGAAAATAAAGCTGATCCTCTGTCCCAGCACACTGAATGTCACACCTATATCCCAGTAAATAGAGGTAACATCCTCCTCTCACCTTGGCCCCCATCTTCTGTGCTATGAGGCAAATAGCCTGGGGGGCCGCCTGCTGGGCCTGGACCAGAACCCCCTCCTGGCTAGCCCCACCCATCCTCCCATCTCTCCCCACAAAGGCCTTCAGTATGAGCTAACCTGGGGTTTCATGTTGCAAAAGCCTTGGATGGCAAGCTTCATGTTTGCCTTTGGGTAATCACACCTGACCGGAAACACCTGCACTGGCTCTGTGCTTGGAGCAGAAGCCCCTGGCCTCAGTGAGCCCACAGTTCACACAGACGCAGAGTGGGGGCAGCTTAGATGTGTTCACCTCTGTGCTTTTTCCATAATTTCCTCCGTTCCAGGAAATTCATGGAGGCAACACAATTTTTTCTATCTTCTTTGAGGTTATACATTTGGACTTCCATTAAATATGTTTTATTTTTCCCTATTAGAATGTTCTATATGAAGATTTTGTATCAATAGCTGCCCTGTAAATCTTAGGACTACCTGAAACCTGGGTCAATTCTCAGAGAAAGTTTAAAGTGGGAAAGTATAATTCTAATAGCAATTAGCCATTGTCCCCATCTTAAATATTAAAAAAAAGTTTTTATTTTTATTTTATGTGATTGGAGGAGGGGAAGAAGAAAACAATTGGGAAGCACAGAAAAAGAAACAGTAAAAATGAAAGGAAACAAGATAGAGGATTTACAAATAAGGGCTAGAAAACCAACAGGCTCTTAGAATTCAGTGATACCCATTGCCAGCTACTCTATTACTGCCAAACTTGTATCCATTTGATTTTTTTCTCTGTAAAATGTAATTGGTGAAACAAAAGGACACCAGGCCTGCTCAGACAAGGTCCAT
Source organism: Loris lydekkerianus (assembly GCA_963574355.1). NCBI lineage: Eukaryota > Metazoa > Chordata > Mammalia > Primates > Lorisidae > Loris > Loris lydekkerianus. The sequence goes on along the minus strand of CAUYPK010056127.1, from coordinate 8,375 downwards.
TTTTTCCCCTTATCTAAATTCATGTTCAATGTCCTAACAGATGGTCTTATACAAATTAATCAAACAAATAATGGCCTCCTAATCCTTTATTTATTTTTTCAGATATGAGATGGAAGGCAGCTTGGTAGAAACCAGCCATTGATATTAAAAATCAACACATGTCAGAGTAGGAAAAAATTCTGCATGACTTTATTAATGTAACCTCTTTCTTCATAAGCCAACAGAGATGATAAAGTCAAACCTTTTTACCACGTTATTGCCTTTTGTAACAAGAGAATTTTTATTTTATGTAAAATGAAGTTCTCTGTTTTCTGGGTCACAAAGAAAGAACATGAGGATTTTCTTACCTCCCATGAACTAACTTTAATGCTTTATTGCATATTTCCTTGTCTCTGGGTTTCTATGTTTTTAGGTCAATGAGAGCAAGAAAAGCATCAGCAGAAGGCCAGGGAGCATCTGCTCAGCGACACCACACAGGAGAGCCCTGTCGGCTCAGGCGGGTCCACTTCCCTGCTCGGCAGCTAATCTGAGGCAGATCCCTGCACCAACCTCCCACCATGAACCTTCCTCTTCTCAGCTATCCTCAATTTATGAAAATCTATCAACCTCCAAAAACTATTTGAAAAGCAATCTTTCCATTTAATTATGAAAGACAGAAACTTTGCTCCTCTGAAGCCAGAAAGTGAACAAATTTTAGTATGTAAATATATAAACTTCTCTCTATAAAATGTAACATATAATTCATTTTTTTCTGATTTTTAAAAAATTACTAAGAAACTTGAGTAATCTAATATAAAACTATGCAAACATGAAAAAGTATTCACAATAAAAGAGACTGTACTTGATAAAAAATTAGAAGTAATTGATGAACATTCAGTGCACACTTGGAAGTAAATCTTGATGTAGACCAAGCGGGATGTGGGGAAGGGCAGGGTCACACCTGCAGGGACAGTGCACACTTATAAGTTTGACTCAATCTGCGCAAAAACAAAATATATAAACCAAACGTGTACCCTCTAATATTCTTAAATTTAAAAAAGATAGTTAATAAAATACACTTTAAAAAATTAGTTTGTGCTTTTCAGAGGCACTTTCACTCCTCTCTCCCACCTGCCCGTGAAGAAAGCATAGACTCTTGGTGAGCAGGGACTGTAGGGCCCCATCCGGGGGTGAGTCCCGGTTCGCTCATCTGGAAGTGGTGTGGCCAGGATCACATCCTATCCCTACGTGGCCTCTCAGCCTCACATGTAAATGGATGAACATGGTTTTTCACGAGGTTTTCTAAAGAATTAAGGAAATATATGGTAAAAACTAGACTAGACGAAAATAAGGTACATAACCCTAAACTCTCAAAACCTTTTTCCTTTAAATATGTTGACGTTTTCACAAAGTCTTCCTGAGACTAACAAGTCAATATTAGTATTGACAATAGTCAGTATTTAATTCACATTCTCCATGTGAAACATTCAAGGAATTCTAGAGAACGTACATCTCCTTCAATATTCAAGAAACAAAGAGTAGAACATCTGGGATCAAAAGCAAACAATAAACTAATTATTTAAAAAACATCTATTCCAAAAAATTTCTTGCTGATTTGATAAACTGGCTGAAGGGTGTATGAGAAAGAAATAAGCTTTCTGAAACCTTGAGAAATCCGTAAATTCCAGCCCTGTATGTCAGCTGTCAGTAAGCTTGCGTTCCTGTTGGAGCTCTATAATGTCATAAAATAACAAGATGATGAGTTTTTCCTTCTTGAAAGCAACTGACTGTAACTCTAGGGTTATAGACTCCCCAGACTGCTGGGAAAACAAGGGAAGTGCAGGACAGTGTGTCGGGGTGAGGACCGGAGTCTTCAGCAGTGACTAGGTCAGCCCCTGAGGTCTCGAGAGCCGGGGACAGGGCTGGAGCACTGGGCAGGGAGGGGCCATCCTCTCTCTGCACGTGCCCTTTATTGACTGTTTTCTCAAAAACATGTTCAGCTTTTCATGATATTTATAGTAATAAAGTTAAAGAACGCTCATTAATACATCCAAAAATGCATTTTATTACATTCTGTTTGAAGTACAGAAACTAGAGCCTTCACTAAATAGGTAGATTGTCTCAACTGAAAACATCACATCCACACATATATATTTATTGCTTTATTTCAGGTTAATATGAGGGTACCTATGATTAGGTTACACTATTTGTGTTTACTAGGTAAAGTCCAAGTTGTAGTTGAGCGCTTCACATAAGAGCGTGCTGTGTACAGTATACATGGTGCCTGTTATGTGAGAGCTCACTGTCCCCTTCCACCTCCCCCTTTCCCTTGTCCTCCTGGTCCCTCTCCCCTCCCTCCTCTCCCACCACCCTCCCTACCCCTCACTTGAGTTGACCTGTGTCCTCCTCGCTGAGGCCTGCAGTTGCTTACCCATCTCCCTCCCCTCCCTGTCTTCCCCATGTCCTCCTTCCCCTCCCTCCCTTCTTCCTTCCTCCCCTCCCCCCTTCCCTCCCTACCCCTCACTTGAGTTGACCTGTGTCTTCCTCTCTGTGGCCCTCAGTCACTCACCCACTAGTTCCATTTTAGAGTTGAGTGTATTGGATGCCCGCTTTGCCACACAGATATTTTTAAACTAAACATTAATTTCTGTTTCCCCAGCCAAAAGGGGGGAGAAAAAAAAACATGATTGCCAGAATGTGCTTATTCTCACAAAAAAATTGAAATGTCTTGAAATCATAACTCTGAGTTATCTTCTTTTGTGTAAAGGGAAACTATGGCAGAGTTTAAGGCTGAGCAGCAGCAAACACAGCTGCTGAAGGTCATGCTCCGCACCTGCTCATGACTGAGCATTGGGGTGCAGAAGCCATCTCCTGATTTATCACAGGTATTACTGTGACCATTCCCTTTCGAATTTCATCTGCTCTCTTCTACAATAGATCAGTATGTACAAACTATTCTAATTCATCATTAAGTCATAGAATTTAAGAGCCAGAAGTTGACTTGAAGATCACCTGTGCAGTAATGTAAGTTTCAGAAGGAAGTAAGGACACTCCAAAGACAGAACCACACACAACTGCCAGTGCCATAAAATTTCCTATATAACTATTAAACAAGGAAGAAACCTGGGAGACAGAGTTCATAGAAATATGGACTATCCATGTCTAATTGATAAAAATGTGATTCACACAATAAAAGTACAACTCTGGAGATTTCAACTAAAAAATAAATAAAGTTTAACACATTATAATTTGCATTGTTAAGCTACAGCATCAAAAATATCTATCAAAATTTAATAAATGCAAGAAAAAATTGAAATAATAATTATTTAAATACATCACTCTGAAATTTTTTGCAACCTTTATAAGTCTTTCTTATATAATACAAAAAATTATTTTTGTAATTAAATAGCCTGATTTTTGAAGATAAACTTATGACATCTATGACATAATTATTAATTTTTCCTAGAAATTTCTTTCCAAATTAAGGTTAGGATATTACCCAGTTTGTAGAAAATTACAGTCTGTTAAGAAAATACACATATAGAGGGGAATTCTGGGAAGATGGCCAACTGGTAGCAACCCTGGGCAGAGGCTCCTGAGCAGAGGAAGAAAAACTAGATGGACTTGGACTCTATGAAGCCAAAGGTGGGGAGCTGAGCCAAGAAAGAAATTCAGCAAACTGTAACTTCTCAGAAGAGCATTCAAGAAAACAAATTTCAGGTACAAAGCCTATCCACTAGAGGATGAGAGACCCCTCCCCCAAGCAGGAGGCCTGCCACAGGCTATCTGCGATCCAGCAGGGAACAAAAGACCTCTCATTTTACCTTGCTGGAGAGAGCCGCTAAACTCCATGTCTTTTTCTCCAAGGAGGTCCCACTTATGAACCTAGACACCACTCAACCAGGCATAAAATTGAACAGATATTTTCCCCCACAAGTCCAAACTCCCAGTCCACCATTCCCCCTTGCATGGTGGTCTGAAGTTATGCCCTGTGCAAAGCACAGAGTGTTTGATCTTGTCCTGAGAGCTCTGGGCATAGTCTGGACCACCAACCATCAGGATGGAATCTGTGACTAATGGGGAAGAAAGAGGGTGTGGGAAGAAAGGGACACTTGGCGGGAGGAGGAGCAGTCCCCTGGTTATGACTATGCTCAGCCAGTGGTGATGTTGACTCTCGATTTGGGCTGTGTCTGGCAGGATGGGGTGCAGAGCCCCTGGTTCTAATGGCATCCATAGCAGGAGAGTGGTTACCCTGTGTGGACTGTGTTTGGCAGACAGGGCTGCTCCCAAGCTCCTGCTGGGCCTGCAAGCAGAGGCTTGGTAGGTGTGGACTGAGACCTGAGAGCAAGGGTATGGTCCCCTGTCTCCAAAGGGACTGGTGACCAGAGGCTTACTGAGTGAGAACTGAGACCTGAAGGTGGGGTATGGTGTCCTGACTCTAACAGAGCCTGCAAACAGAGGCTTGCCAAGCAATGGACTGAGACTGGTAGGCAGGGCGTGGTCCCCTAACTCCAACAGATCTGGCAAGCAGAGGCTAGTTGGTGTGGACTGAGACTGGAGGGTGGGGCCAGTACCCTGACTCCAATAGAGCCTGCGAACAGAGGATTGCCAGGCAATGGACTGAGACTGGTAGGCAGGGACGTGGTCCCTGACTCCAACTGCTCTAGCAAGCAGAGAGGGTAGCTGGGTATGAACTAAGACTGGTGGGCAGGGACGTGGCCCCTGGCTCCAACTGGGCCTGTGAGCAGAGAACTGGCCAATGGTGTGGACTGAGTCTGGTGGGTGGGAATGTGGATCCCTGGCTCTAATTATGCTATTGGAGACCTTGAACCCCTCTCTGTTGAGCAGGGATTGCACTGCCTGAGACAACTTAATTGGAAACTGTGTCTAGGGATGTCCACTCGGAGGCATTCTGAGGTTGACTTTTGAAGTTCTGTAGTGGAAAATAACTGAAAGGTGGGGTCAGGGCACCACACCTGTTTGCATCTTGTCACAGTGTAGCTTCTTAGTATAGGATAGAGGTCGGCTGTTATCAAAACAGAGTTGGCTTGTGCTATCTCACCAAGTAGGTCCTCAGGGTCTCTGGCCAAAACTCTGAAAGGGGCCTTTGTAAGGTTGTAGGAGATAAGCCACAATTACAAAGCCTGGCACTTTGGTAAGGAGCTATCTCTACTACATGGAAACCTCAATTCAATCTCACCCTACCAGTTCTAATAACCAAACAGTGAAAAATAAATATGGTGTGGACCCAACAGAAGAACTCTGGCAACATGAATAACCAGAGTAGATCAACCCCCCTACCCCCAAGAAATAACAAAGGAGATATAACTGAAGATGCCATGGTAGATGAATGGCAGCAATGTCAGAAGTTGAATTCAGAATATGGATTGCAAATAAGATAAATAGAATGGAAGAAAAGAGGGAAATCGAATTCCAAAGAGTAGTTCTAAAGTTGTCTCAAGAAATTAATGAATTCAAAGCCAAGTCACCAAAGATATGGAAATAATAAGAAAAGAGATAGCAGAGCTCAAAGCAATGAGAAAGTTAGTTGAGGAACTCCAAAATACAGTACAATCCCTCAGTAATGCAGTTGACCAGGCAGAAGAAAGGATCTCTGAAACTGAGGACAAAGCTTTTGAACGTTCCCAAACACTCAAAGAGGCAGACAAATAGAGAGCAAAAACTGATCATTCCCTGAGAGAGTTGTGGGATCACTCTAAAAGATCAAACATTCCTCTTATAGGAATTCCCGAAGGAGAAGAGGATGGCCCTAAAAGTACAGATGCTCTACTCCAAGAGATTTTAGAGATTCCCAAGCATTGCAAGAGATACAGAACTTCAGATAGCAGATAGTTTCAGAACCCCAGCAATATTCAATCCAAATAAAGCATCTTCTAGACACATTGTGATTAACTTTGCCAAATTTGAGACAAAGGAGAAAATTCTGCAAGCAGCCAGATGTAAGAAAGGTATTCTCTACAAAGGGAGAATTATCAGAATGACTGCAGATTTCTCAGCCAAAATGTTTCAAGCCAGAAGAAGATGGTCATGGACCTTCAGTCTCCTAAAACAAAACAACTTCCAGTTCAACTTCCAACTTCTCTATGCAGCTAAAATGAGTTTCATTTGTGATGAAGAAATAAAATACTTTAATGACATAGATATGTTGAAGAAATTTGCCATAACTAAACCAGCTCTCCAGGATATTCTTAGACCCATCCTTCACAATGACTAGTGCAATGCTCTACCTCCAAAGTAAACTCACCAAGAAATTTTTGAAAAAAATCCAACTTCCACAGTGGTGAAAGGATTAAAAACATCCACTGGACATTCGAAATCATGACACCCAAAACACAACCAAGCTTATCAATCCTGTCAATTAATATGAATGGTTTAAATTGTCCTCTAAAGAGGACAGACTGGCTGACTGGATACATAAACTCGGATCAGATATCTGGTGTATACAAGAATCTCACCTTACCTTAAAAGATAAAAATAGACATAGAGTGAAGGGATAGAGTTGTATAATACAGACAAATGAAAACCAGGAAAAGCAGGGTTGCAATTTTAGTAGCAGATACATTTGGCTTTAAACCAACAAAGAAAAGAAAGATAGGGAAGGTCACTACATATTTGTCAAGGGAAAGAGTCATTATGAAGAGGTTTTGATAATTAACATGTGTGCACCCTACCAGAATGCTCCTCAATTCATAAAGCAGACCCTAATAGATATGAACAAATTGATACCTTTGTGATAGTTGGAGATTTTGACAGTTTTGGATAGATCCTCCAAGAAGAAACTAAACAAAGAAACACTAGACTTAAACCTGACCCTAGAACAAATAAACTTTACAGATATCTACAGAATATTTCACCCTAATAAAACTGAATATACATTCTTCCCATCAGCCCATGGGTCATCCTCCAACATAGATCATATCCTAGGACACAAGTCTAACCTCAGCAAATTTAAAAGTATAGAAATTATGCCTTGTATCATCTCGGACCACCATGGAATAAAGTTGAACTCAACAGCAACAGGAATCCTCATACTCAAAGTCATGGAAACTAAATAATCTTAGGCTGAATAACAGCTGAGTCAAAGACAAGATTCAGAAGGAAATCACCAAGTTTTTGAAACAAAATGCTAATGAAGGCACAAATTATAAAAACCTGTGGGATACTCAGTCCACACAAAGGCAGTCCTAAGAGGAAAATTTATAGCATCAGAAGCCTTCATTAAGAAAACAGAAAGACAGAAATCCAGCAACTTAATAGATCATCTCAAGCAACTGGAAAAGGAAGAACATTCCAATTCCAAACCCAGCAAAAAAAAAAAAAAAAAGAAATCACCAAAATTAGGGCAGAATTAAATGAAATTGAAAACAGAAGAATCATTCAGAAGATCAATGAAACAAAAAGTTGGGTTTTTTTTTTTTTAAAGATTAACAGAATTGATAAACCTTCAGCCAACCTAACCAGAAATAGAAAAGTAAACTCTCTAATATTATCTATCAGAAACGATAAAGGAGAAATAACAACCGACACTTCATAAATTCAAGAAATCCTCAATGATTACTACAAAAATCTCTATTCCCAGAAATATGAAAATATGAAGGAAATGGAATAATACTTGGAAACACACCACCTTCCCCCGAGCAATTGAAGCAACACCAAAAATACATTACTGGCATCTGATCAAACTAAAAAGCATTTGCACAGCCAAGAGCACAGTAAGTAAAGCAAACAGACAACCTTTAGAATGGGAGAAGATTTTTGCAGGTTATGCTTCCGACAAAGGAAACTAGAATCTACAGAGAACTCAAACTAATCAATAAGAAAAGAAAAAATAACCCCATTTCTATGTGGGCAAGAGACTTGAACATAAACTTCTCTGATGAAGACAGGCCCATGGCCTACAAATACATGAAAAAATGCTCATTATCCTTAATCATCAGATAAATGCAAATCAAAACCACTTTGAGAGTTCATCTAACTCCAGTTAAGATTAGCCCACATTTCAATGTAAACATTTCCCATTGTGTATTGAAGAAGTACCCAAGCCCCATAAATGCATCAATGTACAAAGTTATGATTTAATAAAAAAAAAATTAAAAAAAAAGATAAGCTAACATCACAAAATCCCCAAACTACAGATATTGGCATGGATGCATAGAGAAGCAAATACTTCTACACTGCTGGTGGGAATGCAGACTAATACAACCTTTTGGGAAAGAAGTTTGGAGAACACTCAAGGAGCTAAAGGTAGACCTACCATTCGATCCTGCAATTACTCTACTAGGTATATACCAAGATGATCAAAAATTATTTTACAACAAAGACATTTGCACCAGAATGTTTATTGCAGCCCAATTCATAATAGCCAAGATGTGGAA